>ML268580.1:20133-32198 GCA_005239495.1 Nicotiana undulata
CTATATATATATATATATATATATAGTGTCAAACTGCTCAACCTCTCTATATCACAAGGGGACCAATTAAACACCCCGTACTCTTCCAAAATAACTACAATAATATTTAACAACAAAATAACAAGGCCAACTAGTCATAAAAACAATAGTGAACATAGAGCAATTAAGGCAAGCATCAATTAAGTTGAGAACGGGAAAAGGGATCATGTTTATCAGGCAAATTGGGTGGTGCATAAATACTCGTCACCTCACCTATACACCACACCCATGCATTTCACATAGCAAACAAGTGGGGATTCTTATTCCCTCAAGTCAAAGTTAGACCAAACACTTACCTCAAATTCGTGGGCCACTCACTACTCAATTACGACTTTTCCTTTTAAATTCACCTCTAACTTGCTCAAATCTAACCATAATTAACTCAATATCATCAATTAATGCTAACCCGAGGTTCGGACCAAATTGAAAACCCGACCCCGGGCCCACTTGGTCTAAACCCGGGGTTCGGACCAAATTATATTTACCCATTCACCCACGAACCCAAATATACTATTAGTTTTGAAACCCGACCTCAATTCGACATAATTTTTTTTAAATTATTCCCTAATTCTACCCAAACCCTCAATTTTTACCCTGGAAATTCTTAGCTTTTGATTTAAAGGTGATGAAAAACAATAAGGAATTGAAAGAGTCATGTTTAAAATTGATTACCTATGACCTGGGGCTGATACTTGGTGAAGTATTTCGCTCTTAGGGATGTAAACTTCGAAAATTTGGAGAAGAAAGGGTTCTGCCCGTTTTTAAAATGGATTTTATAGGGCTGGGCAGTCGACCTTCGCACCTGCGGTGCTTGGGTCGCATCTGCGGGCCCAAGGGTGCGGGAAAAGGATCGCACCTGCGGAAATGACTAAAGCAGCTGGGGGTCGCACTTGCGGAGGCTTGACTGATCCTGTGGGAACGTTCCTGCGGAGAAGGTGGCCGCATCTGCGAGGTGGCCGCACCTGCAGACCAGGTGAGCGCACCTGCGGCCCTAGGCTTGCAGTTGCGGGCACACCAGAATTGGTGCACCTGCAGTGTTTTTCTCACTTTTAACACTCTAAAACCTACTCGAAACTCACCCGAGCCCTCGGGGCTATAAACAAATTATGCACGCAAGTCTAAAAATATTATACGGACTTGCTCGTGCATCAAATCATGAAAATAACATGTAAATCCATGAATTAAACCTCAAAACTCATCATTTTCATCAAGAACTCTTATGGTTCATAACTTCTCAACCGGATGTCCGAATCATGTCAAACGAACTCCGTTTTTCAAAAATATTCACAGTTAAACTTTAAATATCATAACAAATCTGTACCGGGCTCCAAAACCAAAATACGGGCCCGATACAAATGATTTCAAACATTATTTCTTTTCTTTATTTCATAAACATTTCAGCAAAATAATTTCTTTCAAAAATTAATTTCTAAGGCTTGGGACCTCGGAATTCATTTCCAGGCATACACCCGAGTCCCATATTTTACTGCGGACCTCCCGGGATCCTCGGAACATGAATCCGGGTCCGTTTACTCCAAGGTCAACTTTTATCAAATTTCAACTCTAGAAATTGCTATTTCTAATATTTTCACATAAAAGCTTTCCGGTTTCACGCCCGGACTACGCACGCAAATTGAGGTATTAAAATTTAGTCTTTTATGGATATTAAGCATGGAACGAAATCTAACTTTATAAGATGACCCATTGGGTCATCAAAATCTCCACCTCTAAAATACACGTTTGTCCTCGAACGCACACAGAAAGTTACCTAAATTGGCAAACAAGTGTGGATATCTACTCTGCATGTCCGACTCGGACTCCCAAGTAGTTGCCTCAACGGGCTGGCCTCTCCACTGCACTCGAACTGAAGGATAACTCTTAGACCTCAACTGACAAACATGCCGGTCTAAAATATCTACTGGCTCCTCCCCATAAGTCAAGTCTTTGTCCAATTGGACAGAGCTGAAATCTAACACGTGGGACGGGTCACCATGATATTTTCGGAGCATAGACACATGTAATACCGGATTATTGGAGGATAACCCTGGAGGCAACGCAATTCTATAAGCTACCTCCCCCACTCTATCAAGAATTTCAAACGACCCGATATACCTAGGGCTCAACTTACCCTTCTTCCCAAATCTCATAACACCCTTCATTGGCGACACACGAAGCAACACTCTCTCTCCAACCATGAATGCTACATCACGAACCTTACGATCAGCATAAATCTTATGCCTAGATTGAGCTGCACGAAGTCTCTTCTGAATAATCTGGACCTTATCTAAGGCCTCCTGAACTAAGTATGTACCCAACAACCGAGCCTCTCCCGGCTCAAACCATCCAACTGGCGATCTGCACCGTCTACCATATAATGCCTCATAAGGAGCCATCTGAATGCTCGACTGATAGCTATTATTATAAGCAAACTCCGCTAATGGTAAGAATTGATCCCATGAACCTTAAAAGTCAATAACACAAGCGCGGATCATGTCCTCCAATATCTGAATGGTACGCTCGGACTTCCCGTCAGTATGAGGGTGAAATGTTGTACTCAACTCTACTCGGGTACCCAACTCACACTGAACTGCTCTCTAAAAGTGCGACGTAAACTGTGTGCCCCGATCAGAAATTATAGACATGGGCACACCATGAAGCGAACTATCTCCCGAATAAGTACTTTCCACAGGAATGAAATGTGCTGATTTAGTCAGCCTATCCACAATAACCCAAACTGCGTCAAATTTTCTCCGAGTCCGTTGAAGTCCAACAATGAAGTCCATAGTGATACGCTCCCACTTTCACTCAGGAATCTCTATATTCTGAAGCAAACCACCAGGTCTCTAATACTCATACTTTACCTGCTGACAATTTAAGGAACGAGCCACATACGCCACAATGTCCTTTTCCATCCTTCTCCACCAATAATGTTGTCTCAAATCTTGGTACATTTTAGCTGCACCAGGGTGAATATAATACTTAGAACTGTAAGCCTCCTCAAGGATCAACTCACGAAGGCCATCAACATTAGGCACACATATCCTACCATGCATCCTCAAAACACCATCATCTCCAACTGTAACCTTCTTGGCATCACCTTGCCGAACTGTGTCCCTAAGGACAACCAAATGTGGGTCATCATCCTGCCGCTCCCGAACACGGTCAATTAAAGAAGACCGAGCGACTGTAAAATTTAGAACACTGCTTGGCGAAATATCCAACCTCACGAACTGATTAGCCAACGTCTGAATGTCTGAAGCCAACAGTCTCCTGCCAACTGGAATATATGCAAGACTGCCCGTACTCACCGCCTTTCTACTCAATGCATCGACCACCACATTGGCTTTCCTTGGGTGATACAATATGGTGACTGTTGATACCCAATTTTTCCTCAAAATTATTTTTAAACTTGCATATTACCTTCAAAATCACTTTTTATAATGAATGGTATTTTTTCATAATTTTTCGTATTTTTATCAATTGATTTCCCTATTTATTTAGTATTTTATATTCAATAATTATGTATAAATTGTAGTATAAATAATTTCAAAATACTTCCCAGATCAATACATCATTTTTAATCCTATTAGGATTTAATTATTTCACCAATTAACCAATTTGGCACTATTTAGCTATAATTACACAAATTTTGCAACTATAGCCTAATCGTGCCTTTATGCTATTTTATTTATATAATTAGTCATTTTTATATTTTAATATTAGCTAATTACTTTAAATTTTATTTACTTAGAATTAATTTCATATTATATAATTATTAGCTATTTTATTAATTATTTATTCTATTTTTTACGGGTATTTAACTAATGGCCACTTTTTAATTTCAATTGTAACCCAATTAAACCCAACCCACCAGATTAAAATAACCCAATTAACCCCAGCCCAAACCCAATTCCTACCCGGCCCAACCCCTTGATCAATTTGAGCCGTTGATAAATTGAGATCAACGGCCCAAATTACTTGCTACCATAATTAGATCCAAACTAACCCTCCGACCCCTCTCATTCTCACCGGTCTCTCATCTCTCTACTCTCTCTCTCTCTATCTCTTTTCTTCAAGAGAATTTTGTCTCCTCCCTGCTCCGATGAGTCTCTTCATCTTCTCCGGCGACCTTCTCCACTAGAGTCCATGGATTCCTCACCCTCTGCCTCCTATGGTTTTCTTATGCCGGTGTTTGCCATCTCTAAGGTCTTCAACAGAACTTGGTTAATCCTCCTACTCCCTGGGCCTGTGCTCACCATTCTCTGTCCACCTCCGGCCACTCGAGTAAGATTCATGACCGTTGGGGCTAAACCTATAACATTTTTGAGGTTTTTCTTATCTTTCTGGATTCTTTTTGAAACCCTAAATGCTTAAAACTCCTCGATTCTTTTAGATCTATGATAGATCTGTGTATATTTCAAGCTATTTCGTTGTTTTTCTCAAAGATTCTCCGATTTTCTCTAAAATGACTCTTCGTTTTTCAACTAGGGTTTCATGACTTCTTTTCAAAAACGGTTCTTCTTCTAATTCTTAGTAATTTCTACTGTGTTTGAACGATTCTCCTATGTTTTTCTTTTTGTTTGAGTTATTATGCTAAAAATCCCTAATTTTCTAGGTTGTCTGTTATTACATGTTTATGTGTGTTCGTTTCTTATGAAGTTGTCTGTATATTCTTGATGATTCTCGCTTTAGCTTATTGCTAAGGTTTTCAATCTTATACTGTTCTCTAAATGTTTTCTTAGGGTTTCTCTAATCTTGTCCAATATGTGTTATTTACTATTTAAAAGGCCTGACTATTCGTTCTACTAATTGTTTGCATGATAATCTATACTGATTTTATGTATTCTCCTTAAAACTGTGATACTTGCCTTAAATACTGTGGTTTTGTGTATTTTCCTTATGACTCTTTACTGATTTTGAATTGTTTCCTTATTTGTGTAATACTTTCCCTTGATTTGGTATCGATTCCATGTGATTGGAATCTCACTCGATATCCTCTTGACTAATTCTCAGACCTGAGTTGTACTCTGTCTTATTTTAGGTGCTGTCAATATTTCTCATACACTTTCCTTACTTGAAATATTTTGCATTTAGTCTTCATTACATTCCATGTGCTTTGCTATTCTCGTAAAATCAGTTTGTAATGGACCATTTTCCTTGTTTAACATGGATTGTGTCCGTTTGAACTATGACTCCCTAATTAAAGGGAGTCCGGGTCTTTAATTGATTCTGATTAAGTATTCTTCCTATAAGTGTGTTAAATTAGTACTTCTTACCTTATTGTTCCTCCATATTTAAAACTATAAATGCCTCTACTCTCTCATTAGCATAAGGGGACAGACAGAGATACTTTGTTCTACTCTCTCTTGCTCACACACACACATTCTACTGTTCTCATCTTTGTTGTTTGTTGTTGCTAGTCGTCTGAGAGCCAAGACTAGCTATTCTACTTGTCTCTTACTCTATATTTGTTGTCTTCAACTGGTATGTTTCCAATTTATATTTAAGGTCTCCAAAATAACATGCTTCTCTTGTTACCACAATTCATCCTGTTTCTGATCTTCTTTTATTTCTGGTTGTGTTGTCCTACTTGCAACTAATTTGGTATAGTTCTTGGTACCCCTCCCTTTAGCCTCAACATGTGTACTCCTTCTTTTGTGTTTCAATGTCATCTTGTTCATGTCTTATGTGATCCCTAGTGTGCTACAATTGCATTATATTATCTAAAAATATGCTATATCCAAACTGTTTTCTTAAACCTATGGCCTACCCTCTCTCAAAGTATTCCCCTTAATCTGACTCTGTAAGTGCTGGCATGAATCCTTGTGACCAATTGTGTTTGTGACTGTTCAGACTCAATCTTAGTCTGTGACATCCTAATGCTAACATGTATTCTAACTTGTCCCTATTTGTCCCCAGTTCCCATTATCCTGTGTGAGGTTTGATCTTTGGGTTATTACATAACCTATTTTTGCTCTATGTTTGGCCTGTTGCTTATATGATTCTACTATTGTTTTCCAAAAAGCTGTTTTATCAAACAACTCTCTTGAAATGTTTCTAAGTAAGTTTCTTTCAACATTGTTTTGTCAAAAACCCTTTTAAAACTTATCTCCTGCACTTCACCTTATTCCTAGATCCCTAAGTCCCACCCCCTCAATGTGATCACTACTTTAGGAACCTCTTGAGTTCCCTCTGAACTCTGACACACTGAGGCTGGTATTTCTACACTACACATGTTTAACTCCTGGTTACTAGGTCTGGGTGTGAGCATTTCCCGGGAGCCCCTGAGGTCCTTAGGGATCTTTGACATACCCGGACTATGAAAGGATATGAAACACCAAAGGCATTGAGGTTCGGAGGATTTGGGCCTATTGAAGGCTCCCTATAGAATAACTTCTTATTTTCCACTTTGTTATATAATTAATAACTCCTAGCTTGTAGTAATTTATAAACAGCTTATGGGGCTGGATAGTGAAATGGGAGGGGATAACTATGAATGCTTAGTCACTATAAAGGGTAAAAACCATGTTTTAGGCTTTTAATTCCTTATCTACGCAATAGAAATCATGTGTAGTTTCATATCCATGCATTAGAAATCATGTTCCATAGGATCCATGTATACTGTTTCAGCATGTTCATCCTCATATCATTTAAAAGATCCTGTGTTAAAATAGGTCAATAATTTGTGCTTTTGCATTACTTTACACGCTGTCATGAACACCTAGGGACCACGTATTAGGTTTAACAAATTAATAAACAAGTGGTTTCCTGAAACTGCGATGCAATACGAACACTTAGATATCCTGCCTTTGGATAAATGCAGCGTTAATACATAGGTTCTTTTACATATTTTTAAACATGTTCTAATACTGAAACACCCAAGCATTTAGAATATCATGTTTAGGCCTTGAATCATTATGCATTTTCTTTGCATTAGATGTCATGCTTTAGGATTGCATTTGTATTCGCTTAGGCATACCCCTAGCTTGATTCTTGATAAAAACAGGCTCATCCCGTTTGGTAACTATTTTCTGAAACCTGAACACCTAGAGTGGTATGCTTAGTAATATGAGTGAAACAATTTTCTGTAATAACTAGCACGCCTAGGCAACCCTAAGGTGTTTGATCTAATAAAACTGAAAATATACTTTGTAACGACCCGACCGGTCATTTTGAGATCTAGCGCGTTGTTCAGCAGTTGGGAGTCACGAAAAGCTTCATTTCAGGTATATTGACTTGTACATATGGTCGGAATTGAAATTCAGGAAGATCGGAGTTGAATTTAAAGGAAAATTCTCATTTCAGAGGTCTTAAGTTGAAGAAATCGAGTAAGGCTGGGATTTTGAGTAAACGACCTCGAAATCAGGATCCAAAGGTTCTAGCAGGTTTGTTTGATGATTTCATACTTGGGCGTATGTCCGAAACGAGTTTTGGATAACCCGGGAGTAGTTCAACGTATATTGTGGAAAGTCAGTATTTTAAGGAAATTTCCTAAGTTTGACTTGAAGTATATTTCAATGATACTGATGTCCGTTTGGGATTCTGAGTCTGGGAATAGCTCCGTATGGTGATTCTGGAGTTGGGAGCTCGATCGGAAGTGAATTCGGATATCCGGAAGTCAATTTAATGTCATTTGGCTAAAGATAGAAAACTGAAGGTTTTTGAAGAATTCGACTGGAAATGGAAATTTTGGTATCGGGGTTGGAATGCGATTCCAGAAGTTGGAGCAGGTCCGTAATGTCAAATATGACTTGCCTGTGAAATTTGAGGTCAATGGACGTAGTTTGATAGGTTTCGGCATCAAATGTGGAAGTTGGAATTTTCAAAGTTCATAAAGTTGAATTTTAGTGCGATTCCTGATTTTGGCGTTGTTTAAGATGATTTGAAGCCCCGAGGAAGTTCGTGGGATGTTATGGGACTGAGTCGTGTGTTTAGACGCGGTCCCGAGGGCCTCGGGTGTATTTTAGGGTGGTTTCGGGGCATTTCGGGTAGAATTGGTGTTGCTGGTTTTCTGGTACTGATGGTGTTCTATGCGATCGCAGCCTTTGCTTTGCGATCACAGAGAAGGAATTGAGGGGCAGTATTTTTGGTCTGTGCGATCGCGGCCTCAGTGGTGCGATCGCGGAGAAGGATTTGGAGGGAGCTAGAAAAAGGCATGTGCGATCGCAGGCAAGCTTGTGCGATCGCAGGCAAGCTTGTGCGATCGCATAGAAGAAATGCTCTGCTGCACTGACTCGACTTCGGAGGCTCATATCTCACAGTCTATAAGGCATTTTGAGGTGATGTAAAAATAAAAGTTGTAGCCCTTTGTGTATTTAGTAATGTAAACAATTTAGCATTTGGATTTGTGTACAAAACGATATGGCTGTTACACTATAGGGTGTCCGGGAAGATGAAGAAGAAATTTGTGTTGCATAGGGCTGACTCTGGCAGCTTAGACATCTATAAGGATTTTGGAGATCACCAACAAATGAAAGTTATATATCTTGAAGTCTAGTTTTCAGAACATTAACCATTTGTCATTTGGAGTTTTGTGCAAAAAGTTATGACTATTCTATTAGAGGTTGTCCGAGAGGCGGGGCATTTGTTCTCCGCGATCGCGAAGCTCTTTCCGCGATCGCAAAGAGCAATTTTTGGTCTGGAAAAATTGTACTCCGCGATCGCAAAGCATTTTCCACGGTCGCACTGAGTAAATACCTGGGCAGAATGTTTAAGAAACAGGATTTCGGCCATTTCATCAATTCCTTCACTTGGTTGGGGCAATTTTGGAGGATTTCAAAGGGTAATTTTCATCAAGCATCAAAAGCTAAGTGATTCCTTCTCATTTCCAAGTTAATTCAAGGTTTATACATGGGATTAAACATGAAAAATTTGTGGAAAAATTAGTATTTTGAAGAAAACCTAGAAATTTGGAAATTTGGATTTTAGCCACGAATTGAGCATTAATAATTGAGTAAAATGTGTAATTGAATTAGTAAAGATTCGGGTAGAGATTTTCTTCAAGACATTTCGAGGTCCGGGCACGTGGGCCCGAGGGCATTTTGGTCATTTCATTGAGCCGGGCTGAGGAACTTTGTAATTTTAATTGGTTATGATCTATTGAGTATATTTTCATTGAATTATCGTTATTTGGATAGTTTGGGAGTATGCACATCCATTTTTAATCATTGTAGAGGCTTGGAAGCCGGTGATGAATCTTCAGAGCGAGGTGAGTCTCCTTTCTAACCTTGTAAGAGGGAATTGCCCCCTTAGGTGTTCTACATGCTACATTTAATTGTTTGTTGGGGGCTACGCACATACCAAGTGACGAGAGTCCGTACGTAGCGGCTACTATTGTTATGTCCGGGTAGTTAGGCCCCACATCATGCCCTGTATACTTCTTGTAATGAATTATATGTATGTTATAATATCCTGTTGTGTGGTTTTGTTTCTCTAAGAATTATGGATTCTAAATAATATGGAAGGAAATTGTTTATGGAAAGTATTATGAAAGGAAAATAAATGACTTATAAGTTTTGTACTCATGTAAGATATTATTGTTTTCCCGAGCTTTCATTTACTTAAAAAATGGGAAAGGATTGTTATGAAATGAGCTTTACATTTTGTGTGCGCATGTTGTCTCTTCGTAATTTACATCCCGCGAGCGATATGTAACTTCCTTCACTCTTATGGGAGCGGGCCGTACGCCACGACGGATTATAGTGCACTTATGGTATGGGCCGATCGATCCCCGGTAGTGCACAGAGATTTATTTGAGAATGCACTTATGGTACGGGCCGTTCGATCCCAGGCAGTGCATGGACAAAGTTACATTATGATACGGTGTGATTACATTGATAGACGCACTCACGGTACGTGTCAGTCGATCCCCGGCAGTGCATAGTTGGACTATTGGTAAGCATGCACTCATGGTACGGGCCAGTCGATCTCCTGTTTTATACTATTACTGTTGGACCTTAGTGAGTATCGAGTCGACCTCTCGTCACTACTTCTTCGAGATTAGACGGGATACTCACTGGGTACATATATATGTATATGTACTCATGCTACACTTTCTGTGCATTTTGTTGCATAGGTACCCTCATAGTGCAGTGATTGATTCGGAGACTTACTCAGGTTGCATTGTTCCGTGGCGTTCCGCAGCTGGCAGAGTCTCCCTTCTATGTCCCTACGCTTTTGTCTTTATTACCTTTGTCCAATTTAAATTCTCGGACAAGAGTTGTATAATTGTATAAATTCTTAGAAATTGCTCATGTACTTGTGTCACCGGGTTCTGGTTTACGAGCATTTGCTTTATTATTTGATTATAGATGCAGAAAAAGACATGATTTTGAAAGTGTAAGCATGAAGTTGTTTGAACTGGTTTAGGGATTTGCTTGCCTGACAGTGTGTCCAGCGCCATCACAACCCATAGGTTTTGGGTTGTGACAACGTGGTATCAGAGCTCTAGGTTCCCGTAAGTTTCACGATTCATAAGCGAGTCTAGTAGAGTCCTGCGGATCGGTATAGAGACATCTATAGTTATCTTCGAGAGGCTACAGGGCTGTTAGGAGTACTTCCCTTCTTAATTCCTCATCGTGCGACTTGATTCTTTTAAGGATTATGCCTATGTTTCTTCCTACTCAATCTTATACGTCGCGAAGTGCTTCCTATAATCGAGAGTTTGAGGAACTGTAATGGGGATACAGATGCGGTGCGTGATGTTCTTCATGCATAGTTGAATGGACTGTTGTTATCGCCCTGCAGAAGAAAATGATGTTATTTCAGCTTAGTAGCTGTGTTTCTGAGAGCCTTGAGGCTATGGTCGGATAGTGATGATGTTTCGATTGGTTATCGCGCGATGTTGATATGGCGGTAGAATGCCATGTGTTGGGGGTGATGAATGGCTTGAAGGGAGGTCTTCTCAGAGTGTGGTTTCGAGATTTCGGTATTTTTAGTTCCGGTAGAGGAAAGGCATTTGGATTATGAATGGTCCAGTTTAGGTTGATAAAGTATCGAGGCTGGGTGTTATTGGGAAAGGTGGAATATTCACCTGTGGTGTGGTATCACCGTTTGATCGAATAGAATATGTTAAATTCGCCGGTGTTATAGCTCTTAGGTCGCAGGGGGTTAGAGTGCTGTGAAGCGGTGTTGAGGAAGCGATTTTCAGAGATCGTGGTGTGTAGTGGTTCAGAATTGAACAATTACTTTTAATGAAGGCCGCTCGAGGAAGATGATCTTCGTAAAGATTTAAAGTTGTGGGGATCTATCGGTTTAAGAGCTATGGAGAATGGTATTGAATTGAGGCAGCAAGTGGGCACCATTCGACGGAGGAAGATATGTGAGAAGTGTTGGGCGGTGGTGCCAATTCTAAAAGATCATGTGTAAGGAGAGGAAGCCAGGTAACGCTTGACGGAATAAGCTGGACCAAGTGGGAGAGCGGCAATATAGTGGTGAATCAGAAGATATAGAAGTGCAGTTAGTAGATATCCAGGAGGAGCGGACGGATTGGTAAGGTTGGTAAATGGGTGCATGCTCAGGATGGGGGTCTTGGTATTGTAGAAATAGCGAAGCATAGCGTAATGGTAGGCGTCAGTTGGCTAGTTTCCTTGGGTGGGTTGTCTTCTATGGGTAGGTTAGCGCTTGTAGAATTGTAGGGTTGGTAAGTTATGTGCGGAGTCCTAGTGGCTAGTCGGTAGGATGTAGAATGTGTGAATGGTGTTAGAAAATTCAAATATTTAGGGGGGGGGGGGGCTAACAGGAGAATTCGGAAGAATTGGGTGGATTGGTGGGACAATGTCATGTCATCAAAGGAGAAAAGGATCTCAGCCGGGACTAGAGCGGTGCAAGAAGTAACTTCGGGCTAAGTGGGGGAGTCCCACCACCTGCAGTTGGGTCGTAGGATTGTGTTCTCATGGGATTGCGGATTTTTCGGCGTATCGGCAAGATGTTACAACTAAGGGAAAAGAGTATAACAGTAATTAAGTATGGAATTCGATAAATGTGTACGAAGTTGGTCCTATTGGACCAAGGTTAGACTATGGAAG
>ML268582.1:0-57095 GCA_005239495.1 Nicotiana undulata
CTCGCGCCTGCGGACTTTGGGCAAGGGGCTGGGGTTCGCACCTGCAAGGCTGGGACCGCAGGGACGGTCCCGCATCTGCGGCTGGGCAACCGCACCTGCGGTCACACCAGCTGCTGTGCCCCAGCAGTGGTTTTTTGCTGGTTTTTGGCCTCGCGCGGGGTTCGGGTGGCACCTGGGCTCACCCGAGCCCCCGTCCAAAAATACCAACAAGTCCCAAATCATCAAACGGACTTGCTCGAGCTCACGGAACAATCAATACAACGCTAAAACTCAAATTCACTCTCCAAAACCCCTGAATTCAAAACTTAAGAACTTTGAAATTATAGAATTCACTTCGACACGCCGAACCGGCCTAAACCACTCGGAATGACTTCAAATTTTGCAGATAAGTTATAAATGACACAACNCCCGTTTTACACCAAATTCCACAGATAGAACAAACAACATATAATAAACTTGTTCCGGGCTCCAGAACTGTAACATGGGCCCGGTAACAAGGTTTTCACATAATTATTCACTTTCAAAAGCCTTTATTATTTTCAGAAAACAATTTTCTTCAAAAATTCATTTCTCGGGCTTGGGACCTCGGAATTCGATTCCGGGCATACGCCCAAGTCCCATATTTTCCTACGGACCCTCCGGGACCGTCACATCACGCGTCCGGATCCGTTTACCAAAAATGTTGACCAAAGTCAACTTTATTCAATTATTCAATTCAAAAATCCCATTTTTATAAAATTTTTACATGGAAGTTTCCCGGCTACCTGCCCGGGCTGTGCACGCATATCGAGATGAGATTAACGGAGGCTTTTGAGGCCTCGGAACATAGATTTAACTGGAATTACTCAGGATGACCTTTTGGGTCATCACACCAGGGGTGAGTGGACCGTCCATTGGTCCCTTAAGGACCCCAAAGATAGTAGGACCCGGTCATGGGAGAGACATTGAGGCTGGGAAAGGTGGTGAGCTACCATTGTTAACGGCGATCAAGCAACGACGAAGGGGATTAGGGTTAGGGCAGAGGGAGTTTGAGAGAGAAGGAGAAGGGTGACGGCGGAGAGGGTGAGCGGGAATGAGGGGTTTGGAGGTAGGTCATTAGGTTAATTAAGGAAAGAATAAACCTGGACCGTTGATAAAAAATGATAAACGGCCAGGATTTGGGCGGATTGGGTCGGATAGGATTTAGGATATGGGCCTGGGGTTTTGTGCTAATTTTATTAGGTTTTTTGGGCTAGCTATAATAGGTTATAATTGAAATAAAATGGGTTTATTTGTTAAATACCAAGGTAGTTTAATTAAAATAATTTTATAAAATAATTACTAATTATAAAAAATGAATTTCATGCATAGAAATATTTCAAAATGATTATTTGGTATTTCAAAATACAAAAGACTACTTTCTGGTAAAAATAGTATAAAATTATATTCATGGGCTACAATGTAATGTTATTGCAATTATAGCCAAAAGGTGCCAATTTGGCTATTTCTGGAATAATTTGATCTTAATAGGACCATAAACAATAAATTAAATCAAGAAATATTTTCGAAATCATTTGTGATGCAATTTGTAATTATGTTAGAATTAAAATACTTGACAAATTAATAAAAATGCATAAAAGTTATGGATAAATACCAATTGATACTAATGCATGATTTTGAAGGTATATATGCAAATTAAAATTATTTTTAGGAAAATTTGGGTATCAACAATGCATATATGGCTTCGATCAAGACACCCGAGATAAATTCTCAAACATATTACCGAGCTCAAGGGACTTACCCTCGTTTAACCAAAAAAACCTAAGGGTATAATCTGAGTTCGAGCTAAGGTTCACTCGGCTAATAAAGTTGCAGCAATGAAAATCTTCACAAGATAAAGGCAGAAAACATATTTGAGCTTGAAATTTATGAACACATTCGAAAAGAAGTTTTATATTATATAATGAAAGGTATATACAAGAGACCGATAGAGGTCTTACAAGAAGAAAAGAAAAAAGGAAGCTTAGTCCTAACTACGGTCGAGGCCGACCTTTCCTTCGGGGACAACTTCCCCAGGAACGACTTCTTCTTGAGCAACTTCTCCGAAAGCAGCTTCTTCTTTCGGCCCCTCATCGGATCCGCCTCAGCTGCCCTATTCATCATCATCTTCATCATCATAGGAGGCAAGCTGCTTGGTTTCGACTTCGAGTACCTTGGCTCGAGCAATTTCCTCGGGAAGGCCAAAACCTCGAGTGTGGGTTTCCTCGAGGGTTTCCCTCCAGGATTGACACTTTGCCATATCATTTCTCCACTGCTCCCGACATGAAGCCTTCATTAGCTGTGTTTGAGCAGCCTCAGCATCGGCCCGGTACATGGAGATAGACTTGTCTGACATGACTTGGTCTTCTCTATCTCCGCCTTGGCCTCAGCAAGCCCGGCTTCAAGTTCCTCGACCCTCTTGGATGGGACGAGTTTTTCTCTTTAATGTCTCGGAGTTGGGGCTCGGCTGATGATAGTTTGGCCAAGGTAGTCTCCTTTTCCACAGTCAGGCAGTCCATACTCTCTTTCCACCGATCGCAATCGGCCTTGACCTGATCGACCTCTCCCCGGAGCGACTCGATTATTTCTACCTTTTGTTGCAGCTGAGATAGCGAAGTATTAGCCTCCATAGTTGAGTTGATTCCATACTTTATCAAAATTATGGTTACCTGCTTTTCTAGTTCGGTCTCCTCTACGCGAGCCTTGGACAGATCGTCTTGAAGGTCCTTTATGACCTCGTCGTTTTGGCCACAAAGTAGCTTCAGAGTGTTCCTCTCCTCCAAGATCTTCTAGAGTTCAGCCTCACACTGGCTAAGATCAGCTCAAAACTTAGTAGAGGCCTATACAAGGAAGAAAACACAAGTTAGATTTATAGAGAAAAAATCAAAGGAAAATGACCAACAACGACTGACGCTTACTCGAGAAAAGAGACGTTGGGCCTCCTCCATAAGGATCGAAGCATCGCTGATGTCGGAGGCATCATCGACCCCAGTAAAGCAATCCCGGAAGGGATCACCTACGCTAGAGCCTCCACCGATATGGGGAGTCTTCAACTCCCGAGCCTCCCTTATTGCCTCCTCGGAAAAAGCCGGCAACGAAGGCAGTTGACCTATTGTCATGGCCCCAAACAAGTCTCTCGGGGCTCTCTGATCGACCTTCTGAGTCCTGGAATTGGCTCCATCCAGTGTAGATGCAGTTGGTCGAGAAATGATCTCAACCTCTGGAGACTCGGATCCACACCCTAATTTTTCTTTAAAGCCTCCTCAACGCGAGGCTTAGTAGCAGCAGCAGCAGTAGCCAGCAGCTCGGAAAGTGTGGCGACATCGACAACTTTCCTGATATGTACAGTTAACGCCGAGGCATCTTCCTCTTCTTCCTCGTCTTCATATCTCAATTTTTGGACCGAGTTCGCCGAGAGAGCTGCCGTTTTCCTCCTCACCCTTCGAGGCTTGGGCTTGGGGGCCTCGGACTGTGAGGCACGTTTTCTCTTCTTGTACTTATTCGGCATCGGAGCTCGGGACTTGGTTTCTACTCCTCTACTTGAAGGCCTCAAAATGGCATCCTTGGTCAAGCCTGCGTGAAAGAAAATTAGCAATGAAAAAAATTTGAAGTTGTTTCAGAATACGTGAAGAGGGACCTTATCATGGTTCTTGGCCTCCCACCTTCTATTTGCCAAATCACGCCATGCTCGTTTGGCGTGAGTAAAAGTCGAAGCTATCTTTAGGACCCAATCTTCAAGATCAAGTACCCCTTGAAGGGAAAACTGCATGCCAAAATGGAATTTTAGGCAAAATCAAAAGGGGCATGAAGAAAGGAATATGAAGAATCACTTACGATGGAGGTTCCACTCCTCAGGAAACGACATCTTCTCCTTCGGTATAATATCACGGGTACTCACCCGTATCAAATGGCTCATCCAACCTCGATCCTTATCTTCCTCGATGCTCGAGAATAAGGCCTTTGTTGCTCGGTGTTGAAGCTTGATCATCCCTTGATAGAGTCGAGGTCGGTACAACCGCATGAGGTGATTCAAAGTGAACTCCAGCCTCCCAGCCAAGCTGGAGAAAAAGCGCAGCATGATTACCATGCGCCATAGAAAAGGGTGGATTTGACCGAGGGTGACCTGATACCTTTTGCATAAGTCAAGGAGCACAGGGTCGATGGGACCCAATGTGAAGGAGTAAGTGTAAACACTTAGGAACCCCTCCACATGTGTAGTGATGCTCTCCTCGGGAGCAGGAATTTGCACCACAACCTCAGTGTCCCAATTGCAGTCCCTCTTCATGGCCTCGATATGCTTCTCCTTTATCGAACACATGTACATCAACACATGTTCGCATCGACCGGGTACCGATGAAGGGTTCTCGACCTTGAAGTCGTATTTTAGAATACACGATCCATGAATGTACTCATGGGGGGCGGTTCTAGCGGCATTTTGTCTCCGGCCGGACGAAATGAGGAAGATGAAGCCTTTCCTTTTACGGTACAGTCTTAGAGGTTTTTTCCATTTACTTTAGTGAAGTAGGGCGAAAAAAGATATGAAATTGGTGGTTCCGATGAAAATAATGACAGATTAAAAGGCGACGATAGAAAGAAGATGAGAAGAGTTAGAAAGCTTAGAGACTTAATCGGCGGCTGACGATGAACCCAAGCAATTTTTCTGGCGGGAACCCCGAATGCACACTTGGCGGGGTTCAACTTCAGGTTGTATTTCCGCAATATGTTGAAGAACTTCCTCAGATCTGCTATATGGTCGGTGGCTTTCTTGGACTTGATGATGACGCCGTCCACGTATACCTCGATCTCTTTATGTATCATGTCATGGAAGATAGTGTTCATAGCTCTCATATAAGTGGCCCCTACATTCTTTAGCACGAATGATATCATCTTATAACAGTAGACTCCCCACGGCGTAATGAAAACCATTTTCTCAACGTCTTCCTCGTCCATCCAAATCTGATGGTAACCGGCGAAGCAATCCACTAACGACTGAAGTTCATGCTTGGCACAATTATCAATTAGGATGTGTATATTTGGAAGAGGGAAATCATCTTTTGGACTGGCCCGTTTGAGATCCCGATAGTCGACACAAACCCTAACCTTTCCATCCTTCTTGGGCACTGGCATGATGTTGGCTAACCATGTTGGGTGTTCAACCACCCTGAGGACCCTGGCGTTGATTTGTTTGGTAACTTCCTCCTTGATTTTTAGACTCATATCAGGTTTGAACTTCCAGAGTTTCTGCTTTACTGGTGGACACATTGGATTTATTGGCAATTTGTGAGCCACAATGGATGTACTTAGACCAGTCATGTCATCGTACGACCATGCGAATATGTCTTCATACTCTTTCAATAATTGTGTGTATTCTTCTTTCTCTGACGGTGACAAGTGGATGTTGATGTGAGTTTCTTTGACAGTCTCTGAATCTGGCAGGTTGACTACCTCAGTTTCGTCCAGATTCGACTTAGGCATGTTCTCAAAGCCCTCTACCTCTCTGACAATTTCATTGGGTATGATATCTTCTTCTTTCGAATCACTATCCCTTTGTTGTGTTGTCTAATTGCGTGTCACAGTCATTGGTTCATCAAGACAGGAAATAGTAATATTGTATAGATAAAAGTATGAGAGAAAAGGATAGTAATAAATATCAATTAATTAAAACATAAAAGTGATTTTGGATAATTTAAACGAATGTTTTGGAACATTGGAGATTTTATTGAAAAAAAATAGAAATGCAAAAAGGAAAATCATTAGCGTAATTAAATAAACAATGCTTCTTAAGCCTACCCCGAGACTCGTCAGACCCTGGATGGTCTGACAATCCAATTCTTGAGGAATGATCCCTTGCTCATAGCTTGGATGGTAGGGCCTTCCTCCTCCTCCTCTTCCTTAACAATAACACAATAGTTCATGTCCTCATCTTCCAGGAATAGATTCTTCAAGGATGCAAGTGCTTCTTCCTCCTCTGATCCCCATATGACGTCGACTTGCTGGAAAGTCTGTTCCAAGTGTGGTATGGGCTGATCCAATGGATAGAAAGGATCGCACCGTGGTGGCGACCAGTTGTCGTAACCTTTCCAAGTGTACTGATAACCCATGTCGAAGGTAGTGCCGCGGCGCTTCAACTGTATCGGCTATGAAATGCCCTGAAGATTCTTGCCGAGACCCTTGCTAGGCTCGTATCCGCTCCAATTCAGTATGCTTTCAATCTTGCTACGCCACCACTTATCCTTGTCTATTGCATTGACCCGCTCGATGTGATGGTAGGTTTCTCCACCAAGCCTTTTTCTACCCTCAATTACCGGGATAGTCTGGCGGTTATAGATGGGGTTGTTCTGATGGCCTGGCGCCTGAGCATAGAGGTGGTCGTTGGTGGAATTTTATGGTTCAGGGATGATTGGTGGGGTGTTTCTCGGAGTATGGAAAGTGTTGTGTTGGTGTTGTGGTGAGATGGTTTAATTTTTTGGTGGAGTTGTATAGTGGTGAGTTGTAGGAGGATTTTGTTTGTTGGGGGTACTCAGAGGTGGTGCGGGGTTGTCGGTGTTTGGGTGGTTGATATCCGGAACACTAAGTGAGAATGACATATTTTCCAAGTTTCGAACATGTTCAAGCTCCCCTTGGAGTTTCAACAACCTTTGCTCGAGTTGTGACATAGCATCGTTCTGAACATGAGTACCTTGACTGGCAGAATCTTCTGTTCATTCAGCTGGCATTGTGTTTTCCTTTCTGATGTTGCCCAAATATTCCATTTTGCCTTTGCCTTTGCCTTTAGGTGGACTAGGATGAGAAGAAGGTGGAGGGACCCTGGATCTTGTGTGGTATGATGATGATGCCAGAATGCACGAACCAACCTTTGGGGAGGGGAATAATCAAAAGAAAGTGAAATAAAACAGAAAGGTAGCCAAGTTAGTGAGGATCATGAGAAAACATTTGCAGTATTTAAACACATATTGTAGAAATGTAAGTGCGTGTCCTAATTTTGGGAGCCTCGTTGTGCCCGAGGTAGGCCTAGAGACAATTTGATTTGGAGAACTTAGATGCCAAAATGCCTCATTTCATTAATGAAAAATAGACGAATCCCAAAACAACACTAAAATAACTAAAATAAAGTCACTAATGGCACTCAACCTTATTACATTGATAAAAAAGGTAAACCTAGCCTACTTGGTCCCAGAAGGACCTTCCCCAGATTCGATATCCTTGATCCTATCGAACAAGTTCCCTAGCTCGCGTAGTCCCAACAACACGTACACTTTGGCCAGGTGTCCTCCTTCATTCCCCTCGGCTTTCTGGAAGTCTTCGACCCTCTTAATGATTTTGCCTTCCAGCTCCACTATGCCTCGCTCCAAGTATTCTAGCTTCTTGTTGGAACGGATAGCCATATCTTTCCACTCTTAGATCAAACTTTTGTTGGTTTCACGTATCTCCCGATGCTTATTCTCAGAGTCATGGATCCTTTTGCGCAGCAGGCTGTACTTGACCCGAGCCTCAGCATTCTCGTCTATGATTCTGTTGCCTCAGCTGATTCCTGGCCTCATTAACCTATCCAAGTCTTCTTCCAACCACGCCGGGTAGAAAGGTGCACATCCTACATGGTACCTGTCTGGTTCAATAGTATTCTTTTCCATTATGATTTTGCACTGCAACATGTGTTGGGCTTGGCACTTGTAGGGGACGTCGTCATCATGGAAGGCAGCTCTAAAGTGGCTCATCTTATCAACCCTCGACACAACCTGCTTTCTGCCTGCTTGTCTCACGGCTCGGAGAGGAACGTAAGGATATATTCCTCTCAACCCAATCAGTACTAGGTGTGGTGCATCCTTAGACCTGATGATGAATTTGTCCGTAGGGAACCACTCGAACATCCATCGTACCTGCTCCTCGGTTAGGTTATCAAAGAACTCTACCCAATCTTTGGCAGTCTCTGGCTGAGCAAATCAGTCTGGAATATATGTCATCCGCTTGGGGTGATGGAAAGCAATGTGTTCATTCCAAGCCCTTTGCGTAATTTCTTGGCGATACTGGCCCTTTTGAAGATGTTTTAAGAGTCATAGTTGCAACAATAAGTTGCAATCCTCAAAATGCTTAGCTCCTCTTTGACAATGTTCCCAGGCTCGGTAAATATCAGATATGATCATAGAGACAATGCTGAAGGCTTTCCCCTTGATCCCCTCCATCAAGGCCTTGGTTACCATGGCTAACCTGGTGTGAATCCTTTACCTCTTTGTTGGAAACACTATCAACCTAGAAAGCATACAATGAATACGAATACTCTACGGTGGATATGACCCAGAGAGATGATAGCAAACTCGTCGTGATAGGTACGGTATGACTTGTTGTGACCGTATGTATGATTGTTTCGGACACTCCAACTCAGCGTTCTTCTTTAACCCCATCATTTTCAGAAAACCTTTGCTCGTGCGGCTCTCAGGTACCAACAACCCAGGGGTCTCCAAAACTAACCCAGCTAGTCCTCCTATCTATTCTAACAGCGGTGTCATGTCAATATACCCAAAGTGGAATACGGCTCTTTCACTATCCCAGAATAGAGTGGCGGCCTCAATCAACATGTTGTTTGACTGGATGTCCAAGAGAGAAGGTAAATTGCCCAAGTACTTCTTTACGTGTTTCTTATCACTAGAGGAAAGGTCTTCCCACCAGTTTAGGAGCATTGGAGGGATATTGCAGACCATACCGAATATGGGGAACTCGTGCCTCATTTTCTGCAAGACAAAAATAGTTAGGCCCTTACCCCCACCAGACTCGACTATTTATACACTTATGATTATCATACAAGCATTTAGTTCTCCAAATAAATGCACAGAACGTGATTGCGTCCATTGGGATTATGAAAACCCCGATGGACTTTTGGATAAGGCTGTCTTAAAAGGTTGTTGTGAGGACAACACATTAACCCAACTAGGTTTGACCATGATGCATGCACAATATAACAAGAGTAAGGTTTTCTATGGGGGTCTAGACTGGTACCCTTGAGTGGACAACTCAAGGGGGAAGGCACAGAACCATCGACTGCACCGCTGATCGACTGGTTTCACCGCAAATAATCCTTTTCAAATTCAGGGGTGATATAAATAGGAAGAGCGCAACCACTCATCAAGCGTTGCCATAGGATTTGTATAGGCACGAGTGGAATATGATGTTGAGCATGATTATGTAAAAAAAGATTTGAAAGATTTACAGTCTAAGCACACATATGTGATAAAGTTTAAAAGATTTACAATCTAAGCACACATATGTGAAGGATGGGGGGAAGTCCTAAGTTGTTTATCCTATAGGATCACATCAATGCAATAACCGGTAATCACTCCTCAATGAGGGGCTACACGTGGCATTAGCGCACTGGTCATCATATCCTTTCCTACCCTTTTACCCCACCCTTTAGCGATTATTAAGAGAGTTCTATTTAACGAACTCTAAGCGTGTTGTTACCCGTCCCTTCCTTGTGGTCCTGGAGAAATTTAGGACCTCTAGATATAGGTAGTTCTAGACGAACCCCCTAAGGTTTCAAAAGGATAAAATTTTAGGCGACAGATAAGTGCAGGAAGGCAGTTAAGAGGCACAAATTTACCTCCACATGGAATGCACATAAGCAGCACGTCTCAAACACAAACAAGAGGAAATTTTATTAGAAAGGATCCTAAACAAGATATCTAAGTGAATATCAATGCACAAAAAT
Organism: Nicotiana undulata; assembly: GCA_005239495.1. Taxonomy (NCBI): domain Eukaryota; kingdom Viridiplantae; phylum Streptophyta; class Magnoliopsida; order Solanales; family Solanaceae; genus Nicotiana; species Nicotiana undulata. The sequence goes on from ML268582.1 coordinate 9,719, forward strand.
ATGCAACTTTGTTTCATAAACTCAACAGCAGGGCCCTAAGCAGTTTGCCTACTGATTTTAAACATGTGGGTCTTTAAGCAGTAAACACAATCAAAAACAGTTTTCCAGTTTTATAGGGATTGATTACATAAGGATGGCCTAGGCGTGAGACTGTGCATAATAACAGTTACCAGAATTATTAGACAGTTCAGAAGCTATTTTACCTAAAACCATGGAGTTCTAGGTGATACGAATTTGAGAATACAGAGATTGTTACCAGTTTTATTCAGAAGACATCACAATGTGAGATTGTTTTATACCTTTTCATGAACCAGTAGTTAAACTAGGTGTCTTAAACAAATTCGAACAGTACCCTAGAGCATGGTATCTAATATGCACACACAAATGGCAGAATTGTTAAGACGGAATTCCTAAGGCATAATTTCTAAATGCAGACAAGAGTTATAGAATAGTTAAAACATGATTTTTGAATGCACAAGAGTAACAACTTTTATATTAGCATTGTTTATTGTCCTAGAAGCAGGATCTCTAAGTGATAAGCCTAAAACATGGACTAGTGACAGGTGAGATGCTGAAACAGTAAATATGAAATCATAGGAACATGGTATCTAGTGCGTGTCTGGCATGATTTGGATGAACATATTAGTCCTAAACATGGATTCAAATGCAGATATAAGGAATGTAAAGCCTATGACATGCTTTCTACCCAATGACATTAATAGGATTATATAGCTACCCTCCCCATTCCACTAGCCATCCCCAATATTTGTTTACAATGATAATTATAAACCAGCAGCTGAATGAATTACATAAATCAAAAAAAAAGAAAAAGAAATTAAATTATAGGGAGCCTGAAGCGGGCCCAAATGTATCCTGAAAATACAAAACCTTTCATAACCTCAAATGCCAAGAGTTTGTAGTCACTCTCATGTCCGGGTGTGCCAGAGTTCCCTAAGGACCTCAAGGTTTCCGGGCAGTGCTCACACCTTAACTTTCATAACCAGATATGAGTAAGTGTAGTGTTGAAAGGCCAACCCCAGTGTATCAGAGTTCAGAGGGACCTCACAGGGATCCCAAGGCAGTCAAACACTGGAGGGGCAAAACCTAAGGACTTAAGAGTAGAGTGAGAGTGCTTGACATAGTTTTGAAAAGATCTTGGTATGAAAACAGTACTGAAAAGGATTCAGTTGAGTGAAGAAGTCTTATAAAATAGGAGTTGTTTAGTAGTAAAATAAGTTAAGTAAGAATAGTGTAAGCACTTGAGGGATCAAACAAACAGAAGAATAACTCAAAGCCAACAAGTTCAAAATTACTCAAATAACAGTCTTTCACACAGGGATATTTGGAGTTGGGGACATATACAACACACATAGTGAACACACAACAAACAGAATCACATAAGTCTTTTGTGATTAAGGAGTAGCTAATAGTGCAAACAGTAGGGCATGGATTTCAGAAGTGCTAACTAGAACATAGTTGTACTAGACCAACATAGAATCAGAAATGCTTAGGGGGTTCATGGGATTGGGAGACAACTAAAATATAAACATAGCACAAGTGTATCAATTTTAGAACAAACAGTGAGGACATAGCTGCACTGAGCAGAGCATAGAATCAGAACAACTTAGGGTAACAAATTGTTTTGCAAAACAGGTTCGTACCAGAAATCAGACAAAGTAAATAGAGTAGGATCATGCTGGGACATACTATAAAAGGAATAAGCAGGTTGATAAACATGCTGATTATAAGTTGAATTAAGACATAATTAACATGTTAACTACATATTGAAAATCTTCAGAATATCATACATAGACTAGTAATCAGTAAACTACAGCAGTAAGAAAACACATAGAGTTTGGAACTTGGATTTAAATCAGAACATACTAGCTAAGGAGAGTAGACACAAAGTGAAGAGCAATAGAGTGCAATAACTAGCCTTGGCTTACAGCCGACTAGTTTCAGCAATAGTAGCAAGTAACAAGAAAGAGCAGAAAAGCTTTAAGTGTGTGAGAGTTTGTAAACTAATGTTCGTGTGTGTAACGAAAAGAGAAGAGATTATATATATTAGTTTGAAAGCTAGGTAAATAAGGTAAGAATCAAATTGTTCAGCAATTGCAAAACCACAGAATCAATTAGAAGCAGCAATCAGTCGAGTCTTCCCTTAATTAAGGGAGTGACTTACCAACGACAGAAAGTAGTTAAATAATTAAGGAAAGAAAACAAAAAAGACATAGGTACAGAATAAGTAATTAGGGGTAGATATACAAAGGTCTAATTAAGGAAATAACAGTAGGAATCAATTAATAATACAGTCAACCAAATAATAAGGTAAGGAAAATAATTTAAAGGTTGTGAAAATAGAAAAAATAGTCGGAAATCAGTATAAGAGCATTAACACAGTAAATCAGGGATTCAAGAATCGAAAAACAGTACTAATATTAAGGGAAATAGTATAGACCTCCATGAATAAACCAATAAACAGAGTATAAACAGAAAGAACCAAATCGAAAGCCCTAATAAGATATTACTAGGGTGAAAATAAAAAAATACTCTAATTAATCGAATCATATTCATGAGAATCGAACACACATAGCAGAATCGTATAGCAAACAAGCAAGGATGAACTTAGAATTCTAACTTAATGTTGAAAAATTAAGGCTTTTCAACATAACTAGTTAGGGTAAAAAGGAACCTTAGCAAAAACTAGTTAAACACTCAGGAATCAGGGAACAACACTTAAAAATAAGAATCATTCTTGAAGAAAAGTTTCAGAAAACCTAGTTATGAAAAAAATGAAGCGACGCTTTGAAAATCGAAAGGTTTTCATAAAAACAGGCAAAAATAATTTAAATATTTCCAGATCTATTACAGATCTAAGAGGTTCAGAAGAAGAGATAAGGGTTTCAAAATAACTCAAAGACAGAGAGACCGGCTTAGAAACTATAGATGTAACAAGAAAATAGGACGATCTTACTCAATCGAGCCATGGTGGCCTGAGGACGGTGAGAACAGGCCCAGGGGTGAGTGGACCGGCCACTGGTCCCTTGAGGACCCCAAAGATAGCAGGACCCGGTCATGGGAGATCCATTGAGGCTGGGGACGATGGTGATCCACCATTGTTAACGGCGAGCAAGCAACGACGAAGGGGATTAGGGTTAGGGTAGAGGGAGTTTGAGAGAGAAGGTGAGGGGTGACAATGGAGAGGGTGATAGGGAATGAGGGGTTTGGGGGTAGGTCATCAGGTTAATTAAGGAAAGAATAAACCTGGACCGCTGATAAAAAATGATCAACGACCAGGATTTTAGCGGAGTAGGTCGGGTAGGATTTAGGATATGGGCCTGGGGTTTTGGGTTAATTTAATTAGGTGTTTTGGGCTGGCTATAATAGGTTATAATTGAAATAAAATAGGGTTATTTGTTAAATACCAAGGTAATTTAGTTAAAATAATTACTAATTAAAAAAAATTAATTTCATGCATAGAAGTATTTCAAAATGATTATTTGGTATTTCAAAATACAAAAGACTAATTTCTGGTAAAAATAGTATAAAATTATATTCATGGGCTATAATTGCAAAGTTATTACAATTATAGCCAAAAGTTGCCAATTTGGCTAGAATAATTTGGTCTTAATATGACCATAAACAATAAATTAAATCAATAAATATTTTCAAAATCATTTGTGATGCAATTTGTAATTATTTATTAGAAATAAAATACTGGACAAATTAATAAAAATGCAGAAAAATTATGGAAAAATACCAATTGATACTAATGCATGATTTTGAAGGTATATATGCATTATTTTTAGGACTACCGAAGGATGTGGTGAACTGGATTGGATTGCACTTCCCTTAACCAGAGGTTCTCGGGTTCGAGCCTTGGGTATGGAAAAATCCTTGGTAGGGAGCGCTTCTCCCCGAATGGGGCCCTACGCGGCGCGAATCCGGATATACTCGAGCTCCAATGCGGTTACCGGACACCGGGTGGGAAACCAAAAAATAAAAATATTTTTAGGAAAAATTGGGTATCAACAATGCATCTATATTGAAGTTGCAGCAATGAAAATTTTCATAAGATAAAGGCAGAAAACATATTTGAGCTTGCAGTTTATGAACGCATTCGAAAAGAAATTTTATATTATATATTGAAAGGTATATACAAGAGACCGATCAAGGTCTTACAAGAAAAAAAGCAGCTTAGTCCTAACTACGGTCGGGGCCGACCTTTCGTTCGGGGACAACTTCTCCAGGAGCGACTTCTTCTTGAGCAACTTCTCCGAAAGAAACTTCTTCTTAGGCCACTCATCGGATCCGCCTCAGCTGCCCTATTCATCATCATCTTCATCGTCATAGGAGGCAAGCTGCTTGGTTTTGACTTCGAGTACCTTGGCTCGAGCAATTTCCTCGGAAAGGACAAAACATCGAGCGTGGGTTTCCTCGAGGGTTTCCCTCCAGGATTGACACTTTGCCATGTCATTTCTCCACTGCTCCCGACCTGAATCCTTCATTAGTTGTGTTTGAGCATCCTCAGCATCGGTCGGTACATAGCGATGGACTTGTCCGCCATGACTTGGTCTTCTCTATCTCCTCTTTGGCCTCAGCAAGCCCGGCTTCATGTTCCTCGACCCTCTTGGATGGGATGAGCTTTTCTCTTTAATGTCTCAGAGTTGGGACTCGGCTGATGATTGTTTGGCCAAGGTAGTCTCCTTTTCCGCAACCACATTCCATACTCTCTTTCCACCAATCACAATCGGCCTTGACCTGATCGACCTCTCCCCGGAGCGACTCGATCATTTCTACCTTCTGCTGCAGCTGAGATAGCGAAGTATTAGCCTCCACAGTTGAGTTGATTCCATACTTTATCAAAATTATGGTTACCTGATTTTCTAGTTTGGTCTCCTCTTCGAGATCCTTGGCCAGATCCGCTTGACGGTCCTTTATGACCTCGTCTTTTTGGCCACGAAGTAGCTTCAGAGCGTTCCTCTCCTCCAAGACCTTCTGGAGTTCGGCCTCACACTAGCTAAGGTCAGCTCGAAACTTAGCAGAGGCCTATACAAGGAAGAAAACACAAGTTAGCTTTATAGAGAAAAAAGCGAAGAAAAATGACCAACAACGACTGACGCTTACTCGAGAAAAGAGACGTTGGGCCTGCTCCATAAGGATCGAAGCGTCGCTGATGTCGGAGGCATCATCGACCCCAGTAAAGCAATCCCGGAAGGGATCACCTACGCTAGAGCCTCCGCCGATATGGGGAGTCTTCAACTCCCGAGCCTCCTTTATTGCCTCCTCGGAAAAGGCCGGCAGCGAAGGCACTTGACCTATTGTCATGGCCCCGAACAAGTCTCTCGGGGCGCTCTGATCGACCTTCCGAGTCTAGGAACTGGTTTCATCCAGTGTAGATGCAGTTGGTCGAGAAATGATCTCAACCTCTGAAGACTCGGGATCTACACCCAAATTTTTCTTTGAAGCCTCCTCAACGCTGTTGATACTCAATTTTTTTCTCAAAATATTTTTAAATTGCATATATAGCCTCAAAATCATGTAACAATAGCAATTGGTATTTTTCCATAATTTTATTAATTTGTTTTTAATTTATATGACATTTTATTTCGAATAAATAATTACAAATTTGCATTACAACTGATTTCAAAAGGATTTCTTGATTTAATGTATTATTTTTGGTCCTATTAAGACCAAATTATTTTATAAGTAGCCAAATTGGCACCTTTTGGCTATAATTGCAATAACTTCGCAATTATAGCCTAATCATATGATTTATACTATTTTTTTCCAGAAATTAGTCATTTGTATTTTTAAATACTAAGCAATCATTTTAATTTATTTTCTAAGCATGAATTTCATTTTTACAATTATCAGCTATTTTATAAATTATTTTTGAGCTAACTTAATTGAGTATTTAACAACTAGCCTCCTTTATTTTGATTTTAGCCTATATTAATCTAATTCCTAGCCTAATTAAAATAACCCAACAGACCCCAAGCCTAATTCCTTAATCTACCCAGCCCAATGTTGATTTAATCTTGGCCGTTGGTCAATTTCGATCAATGGCCTAGATTTAACCTTTCCATAATTAAGACCTAAGACAACCCCTCTTCCCCTCTCATTCTCTCCCTCACTCCTCTGTTACACCTCTCATCTCTCTCAAGGCTCCTCTGTTAACCTGAGCTCTCACCGGCCATTGCTTTACCGGCAACCATGGTGGTCTCACCACCACCTCCAGCCTGTGGCTCTCCTCTTACACTGGGTTGATGATGCCCCGAGGTCTTCAAGAGAACCAGAGGCGGTTCACTCACCTCCCATGATCTCTCATGCCATTCTCCGGCCATGTCCGAGTAAGATCTTACCATTTTCGATTAAAATTAGTGATTTTTGAGTTGATTCTCCTTCTCTCCGGGTACTCTCTTTGAAACCCTAACTACTAAACTCTCGTTTTTCTTAGATCTGTAATGGATCCGGACGTATTATGAGTTATTTTCATGTTTTCCATAAAGACTTCCATTTTTCTAAAGCGATTCTTCGTCTTCAAACTAGGGTTCTTGAACCCTTTTCAAAACAGTTTTCCTTTCTGATTTTTAACGTGATCTTATGATTCTCATCATGTTTAAACATTATTTAAGCTTTTTCCATTTTGGTCTGATTTATTTTGCTAAAACCCCGAGTTTTCAGTTTTGATCCTTGATTCTAAATGTGTCTTTGATAATACGTTTGTTCAATCTGTATAAGTGCCTGATTTTCATGAGCATCCTAAGCTTCTTGTGATTTTCCCTTGCTTTTTCTTATTAAGGTTTCTGAATCTTTACCTTTTTTGGCTATATCATGTCTACTCTTTAATTTAGGCCATTGCTCTATGTGAACTTCGTGATTTTGTGATTTTACTCCATGTTTTCCATTATGATTTCTGACTCTTCATTACTTCTACCTATATCATGCCTATGCTATGACTCAGGTTGTGTTCTATATGAAACCCTAACTTTTATGTTATACTAGCCTTATTATAGTTCTGATTTTTTTGTCTATCACATGTTTATTCTCATAATGTTGTGATAAATTAGTGATATCTTTTCTATTTGTGAATCCCTGAATCTCTATAATTGGTGTTTCACTGATTTTTGCATAATGATTCTTGAGTATTTCTGATTTTCCGTTTCTCTTTGTTTGTATTATGCATATCCCGCTAATGTGTGATATTTTCCTTGATTTCCTGTAATTGGAACCTCACTCGAGGGTTCCTCACAAATTTCCAAAATATAAATTATTTTCTTGCTTTATTCCCATGGTTGATTTGGCTGTCAAAATTAATTCATGTATATTTTCCTTAAATAAAAACTCTGAATTTGGCCTTATTCACATACTATATACCTGCTCTATACTTTTACTACTTCCTTATTATGTTAAAATTAACTTTTACATGTTTTCTTTCCTTGTTTGTCACTGCTTATTACCGTTTGAGTATGACTCCTTAATTAAAGGAAGTCTTTTTCCTTAATTTGATTCTAATTGATGTTTACTTCTATAGTTACTGTTGAACTGTTGTTTGGTTACCTTATTTTCTGCCTATTTCAAAACTATAAGTACCCTTACTCTTTCATTAGCAACGAACAGACACACACTGCTCAGAACTCTCTTACACACAAATACTCTCCTCTTTCTGGTTATTTGCTAGTATTAGCCGGCTGCAAGCCAAGGCTGCTTATTCTAATCTATTGCTCTTCATTCTGTGTTTGCTATCTCCCATCTAGTATGTCCTAATTTCAGTTGAAGTTTCAAAAACAATATGGTTCTTTTGTCACTTCAATTCATTATGTTCCTAATATGTTTTTACTTATGGTTTTCCTGTTCAACCTGCAATTAGCATGTCTACTTTACTGCTTTATTAGTCTGATTCTCAATGTACCCCTTCCTTAGACTCAACATGTTCCCCCATAGCATACCTCAATGTGATTCTGCTTTACTTATGTTTTCTTTGATTCATGGCATACAACAATTTGTGCTATATGCTACTTGATCTCTCTGTAGCCCTGGAATACATGTTGTATCTGAAACCCCTTAGGATCTCTTTGATTCTGAGCTTATATATAACTCTGCCTACTGTGTTCCTACCCCTATGTGCTTCATACTCGTCCCCAATCCCTCATCTCCCTGCTTGTGATTGTTGAACTTGTCTTAGTTCATGTTGCTTGTTCTATGTGTGCTGTTTTGATATGTTGTTTGTTGCCCTACCCTTTTTCAAACTGTTTTCACTGAGTAAACTCTTCTATTGTTCTGCAAAGCTTATTTCAAACAAGTCTTATTTCAAAAACTATTTTCCTACTCAACCTTTTTCAAAAACTATGTCAAGCGCTCTCACTATACTCTTAGACCCTTAGGTTCTGCCCCTCTAATGTGTGACTTCTTTGGGATCCCTATGAGATCCCTCTGATCTCTGATGCATTAGAGCTGGCCCTTCCACACTGCACTTACTCAATTATGGTTATGGAAAATCTGGGTGTGAGCACTGCCCGGGATCCCTTGAGGTCCTTAGGGAACTCTGACACACCCAGATTATGTGAAAGGTTGTGGAACACTGTTTGGCATTGAGAACTATGGAGATCTAGGCCTATTGGTAGGCTCCCTATAATGTAACTTCTTATTTTTTATTAACTTATGTAATTCATGCAATGGTCTGTAATAATTTGTTGTAAACAACATTGGGGATGTATAGTGAAAAGGGGAAGGGTAACTATGCATGCCAAATGGGTAGAAACCATGCTTTTAGGTTTACGTTTCCTATTTGCGCAATAGAACTCATGTTTAGGACCAATATGTGCAAATCATATCATTATATATCATGCTCTTTAGGCTCTATGAGTATTGTTTCAGCATCTTACTTTGGCACTATGGTTATATCACTTAGAAATCTTGTTCTAGGATAAACATGCTAATATAAACCATTACTCATGCAATCATGTTTCATAATGGTATAACCATGCTGTTATCACTTAGAGATCCTGTGCTAGGGTAAACACAGTAATGCGAACTATCACTCATATGACCCTGTCTAAGGATGCTGTAATTTTGAGTATGTAGAAATCCTGCTCCATGTAAACCTTGCATAATCTGAGATCATCTAGAAATCCCTCTTTAGGAATTCTGCATGTGCATCATTCTGCATCCCTTTGTGCATTAGATATAATGTTTGAGGACTTCATTCACACTCGCCTAATTACACCTAGTTTAACCACTGGTGCATGAAAAGATGCATAAAATAGTCTTACTCTATCTCTAAAACAACTGGTAACAATCATGTATATTGGTGACACCTAGAACAACATGTTTAGGTAACACAATTTACAATAGTTTTCTTAATAAATCTGGTAACTATTATGCATTGTCCCACGCCTAGGAAAACCATAGGTGATAAAATTGTTAAAATTGGAAATCTGTCTTTTGTGTATGTTGCCTAATGCTCAACGTGTTTTTTAAATTAGTAGGCAAACTGATTAGGGCCCGCTTCTGAGTTTATAAAAAATAAATCTGCATCTTTCTTATGTTATGATCTAGACACCATGTCTTAGGATCCCCCTTGGCAATACTGCCCTTAATTGTGTTTGAGTCGTGCGGTTTACATGCATTATCTGTGGAGGTAAAGTCGAGCCTCTTATTTGCTCTTTCCTGCTCTTTATTTGATGAAGTCCTATGTGTTTTGCTTGTCGCCTTAGTATTTTCACCTTTAAACCTAAGGGTCTGTCTAGAACTGCCTATAGGTATAGGTCCTAAATTCCTCCAGGGCCATTAAGAAGGGACGGGTAACATAACACATAGAAGTCGCTAAATAACACTCGCTTAATAACCGCTAAGGGGTGGGAAGGGTAGATATGGATATGATGACCGGTGCGCTAATGCCACGTGTAGCCCCTCATCTTAGGAGTGATTACCGGGCATTGTACTGATGTGATCCTATAGGATAAATAACCCAGGACTTCCCCCTATCCTTTATATATGTGTCTAGATTATAATTCTTTCTAAAACTCTATTTAGACATCAAGTCTCTGCAAAACCTTTGTTACCCGGTGTACTTAACATTAAATCTTTTAAAAACTTCTGAGTACTTAGACAAAAAGAACTTTGTTACGCATGTATGCTTAGACTGCGAATCTTTTAAGATTCTTTACTCGTTTAAACTTTTATTGCCTATATGCTAATTGCTTAAAATTCACAAAGTTGTATGGACGGGAACCACAATTGTGGACTCTGAGGGATGCCTAACACCTTCCTTTGGAATAATTTCAAGCCCTTGCCCTATCTCTGGTTACCCAAATCTATGTTTGTAAATAACCCCTTAATAGGTGCCCTAACGCACCACAGATATCGTTAGGTGGCGACTCTTCGATTCCTTGCATACCCCCTTTCCCAAAAAGAAATGAGTTGTCCCAATAATGTCAAGAACCCCGACCAATCCGAAAAGAGGAGTCGAAAAAAGGGAGCGCGACAAACGCGAGGCTTAGTAGCAGTAGCAGCCAGCGGCTCAAAAGGTGTGGCGACTTCGACGGCTTTCTTGAGATGTACAGTCAACGCCGAGGCATCTTCCTCTTCTTCCTCGTCTTCATCTCTCAGTTTTTTGACCGAGTTCGCCGAGAGAGCTGCCGTTTTCCTCCTCACCCTTCGAGGCTTGGGCTTAGGGGCCTCGGACTGTGAGGCATGTTTTCTCTTCTTGTCCTTTTCCGGCTTCGGAGCTGGGGACTTGGTTTCTCCTCCTCTACTTGAAGGCCTCAAAATGGCATCCTTAGTCAAGCCTGCATGAAATAAAATTAGCAATGAACAAAATACGAAGTTGTTTCAGAATACGTGAAGAGAGACCTTATCATGGTTCTTAGCCTCCCACCTTCCATTTGCCAAATCACGCCATGCTCGTTCGGCGTGAGTAGAAGTCGAAGCTATCTTTAGGACCCAATCTTCAAGATCGAGTACCACTTGAAGGGACAACTGCATGCTAAAAGGGAATATTAGACGAAATCAAAAGAGGCATGAAGAAAAGAATATGAAGAATCACTTACGATCGAGGTTCCACTCCTTAGGAAACGACATCTTCTCCTTCGGTATAATATCATGGGTCCTCACCCGTATCAAACGACTCATCCAACGTCGATCCGTATCCTCGTCGATGCTCGAGAATAAGGCCTTTGTTGCTCGACGTTGAAGATTGATCATCCCTCGATAGAGTCGAGGCCGGTACAACCGCATGAGGTGGTTCAGAGTGAACTCCAGCCCCCCGGCCTCGCCAGAGAAAAAGCGCAGCATGATTACCATGCGCCATAAAGAAGGGTGGATTTGACCGAGGGTGACCTGATACCTTTTGCGTAAGTCGAGGATCATAGGGTCGATGGGGCCCAATGTGAAGGGGTAAGTGTAAACACTTAGGAACCCCTCCACATGTGTAGTGATGCTCTCCTCGGGAGCAGGAATTTGCACCACGACCTCAGGGCTCCAATTGGAGTCCCTCTTCATGGCCTCGATATGGCTCTCCGTTGTCGAACACATGTACATCGACACATATTCGCATCGGCCGGGTACCGATGAAGGGTTCTCGACCTTGAAGTCGTATTTTAGGATACACGAGCCATGAACGTACTTATGGGGGGCCGGTTCTACCGGCGTTTTGTCTCTGGCCGGCCGGAAAGAGGAAGATGAAGCATTTTCCTTTTGCGGTACAGTCTTATAGGTTTTTTCCATTTACATAAGTGAAGTAGGGCGAAAAAAGATATGAAATTGGTGGTTCCGGTGAAAATAACGGCGGCTTAGCAGGCGACGATAGAAAGAAGATGAGAAGAGTTAGAAAGCTTAGAGACTTAATCAAAGCAAAGTTTGATTCAATAAAGGAGATGGTATTTATAGGCTCACGACGATGGTTCGGTAGCGCTAGTGGTCGACCGCCAACTGACATATATTGATGATTTGGGAACCTAACCAACGGGACGTTTCGGTCACATCTGTCGCTTACGTCATGAAAACGGCGTCATGATCGATGTATCAGGGAATCAAGGCTTAACTGGTTTCTTGTCGTTTTACTCTAAGAAACGCGGGGACTATCTGTATACGGTGGAAACCGGGCATGCCTGATTTCGTGGGCTCGAGGTGCTGCCTCAAGGATAAGCCCGCAATAGATCTGGTTTGAGATCGATGGAAGGGTACGAAGCATGAAGATCGAAGCATTCGCTGAGGATCGACACCAAGCATGATTATTGTCGAGTAACGGAATGACGAGATATCAGTAATCGGCCAAACATCTTGGAAGAAATTGAACCAAGCGGTTATTGACATCAAACATGAGATTTATTTCCGTTATTTGATTTGTATCTTATTTAGAATTACTCTACTATATAAAGAGGGACCTCATTCGTTTGTAACGACATACATTCACTGATATAATAATATACACGCTGCTCTCTATTTACTTACTATCTACTGTTATTTTTATTGTTCCTGCCGTTCTTACTACTTGATCTCGAGACTACCCTGAATCGAGGTCGACACATTTGCTACACCACTGGTTTGATTTATCTTGTCATTCAATTCATTTATTTATTTATCAACTGGTATTGAATCAGATCACGTAACCTTAAAACTATAATACAAGTTTAAATGTTACTCGAATTTTAGGGTAAACGTGTTTGAAGGCGTAAAACTTTATAAGTGCAATTTTTGTTAATTCTATAGGCATCTGTTAAGTCAAAAAAAGATTCTCATGAAAGTAAATTGAATTCTTAAAAGTTGGAAGCATTTGTTAAAACCAAAAAAATAATAGACTATCTAATCATAGTAGAGAGAAATACCACTGATTGTTCATGATGTTATAGATACAAAATATAGAAGCCATAAATTAGTTAAATAAACACTCCGCTCAACTCCTAGAGAATGTGAAGATATAATTTAATATCTATTGTATAACTAAAAAGAACCATGATGTGTCTGCAATAAAAACTTTATAATTTTTAGATACTAATTTTGTGCTTTTCAAATAAGTTAAATTACACGTGCAATGCACGTACACTAAATTTAGTAATGCTTAAAAAAATAAACCAAAGTTACAAGACTTGACCTAACTAAGCTAGGGAATCATAATGAAAATACATGGAATAAAACTACTTTATATTTACAATAAAAAGGACTTAGTTTTCTACAAGGTAGAAATAGGTCCGTTGTCAGCAACCTTGTCTTTGGCATTACCATTTGCGCGCGCGGCGCTGTTGGCAGCTGCCTGCGGCTGGGGGCTGGCGAGGGATATCGGTGGGGCGACAGAGGCACATGCGCGCTTGTTACTTGACACAACCAAGACCACGGGGCCGTCCGTGGCGCTAGGTGTTGGGAGGCGTGCCAGGACGCCACGAAACGCGTCCAAGGGGTCATGGGGCACGAGTAGAAAGCCGCCCATCACAATACATATGCTTGCCATTCGTTTGAGGATAAAATATAGAACTATCTTTTAATTTAACCAGGGTATAGAGGGGATTTTAATTAAATAAAAATTGACCATTAAATCTATAAGATAGATGTAACAAGATTACGAGTGCCCTAGAGCATAAGACAAGTTTATAAAGCCTCACAAAACTGTTAATATTGTATGTTTAAACTAAACAGGCTGGTTGATAATCCTAACTACACAATGGCATCATTTCTTGCGAGGGGAAACGTTCATTAATTATGATCCATGTGCTAGACGAGTAGAGTATTGCCCACACCTCGCTTGATTTTGTGCGATTTTGATTTTTTAAAACCAAGTTTAATTCACCTTTGCGGCTTTCATAATTCTTAAGCAGATTTTAATTTGACTAATTTAAATTATTCGACGTCAGCTACAGCTATTTTAATTTTAAACAAAGCGAACAGATTAAAGAAATCTTGAAATTATTAAATGGGATAACAAGCTTGTTTAGATAATTGTTTGTATGTGTTCAAATTTCGTGGTTGCATTAGTTGTATGGAAACGTATGTAGGTAATTACCAAAAAAAAGAAGAGAAACGTCCTTAGTCATATGAGTTCCGGGGCTACTAGGAGTAATTGTTATTCACAATTCACAACTACAGCTTGTTTGTCGTAACTGTTGGTTATCTAAGCGTAATTGGGTTCGACTTCGGTTCATTTACTAAATCATCTATGGATTTCGTTAAGATAAAGTCATAGGCTCCTTTTGCCAACATTTACACTTCACCACGATAATGCCAGAACAACAAAACTCAATAAATCATCAACATATAGAAAACTTAGTTTTAGTTTATATTTTAAAGCAATCATACGCTCTTGAGATTTTGTCCTCAATCTCGATCTTGTCTGTAAAAACCAAGTCATTTAAAAACCCCACAAGTAGCTCATCTCTTATAATTACTCATTCTTCCCTCACATTTAAAAAAAAATTGTAGACACAGAGTGTTCTCCTAGATTTCATGGATTCAGAAGTTAGTAGTTTGAGGGTATTAATGTTTCCATGGTTAGGTTATGGACACATTTCTGGTAACTTAAACGTGGCCAAAAAAATTGCAAATAGAGGATTTAATGTCTTCCTTTGTTCTACACCTATTAATCTCAACTTAATCAAGAAAAAAATCCCAGAAAATTACTCTCTTTCAATTCAGTTGGTTGAACTCCATTTACCAGAATTGCCTGAGCTTCCTCCTAGTTACCATACAACTAACGGTCTTCCACCCTCAAAAAAGCCCTCAAAATGTCAAAACCTAACTTTTCAAAAATCTTGGAAAATTTGAAACCTGATTTGTTGATCTATGATGCACTTCAGCTATGGGCGGAGGAAGTTGCACATTAACAAAACATACCATCAGTCAAGCTCCTAACTGCTACTGCAGCTTTTATATCATACTTTTTCCATTCGTACGTAAAACAAGAAGTAGAACTCCCATTTCCAGCTATTTATTTGAGGGAAATTGAGCAACAAAAATTTGATAAAATGATTGAAGCTAAAGAAAAGGATCCTGATAATAGGGATTTTTTTAGTGAAGTAAATAAGCATATTATTCTGATAACTACCTCGAAAGCAATAGAGGCTAAATACATTGATTACCTACGGACTATAAAGTGTTACAAGAAGGTTATTCCAGTTTGCCCACTAATCCAAGATCGAGAAATAAACGAAGACGACGAAGAAGATGTGGAACTTATTGATTGGCTTGGAAAGAAAAATGAGCATTCAACTGTATTTGTTTCCTTTGGAAGTGAGTATTTCTTGAGTAAAGAAGACTTGGAAGAGATAGCATTTGGATTGGAGTATAGCAATGTTAATTTCATATGGGTTGTAAGGTTTCCAAAGGGGGAAGAATTAGTAGTTAATAATCTTGAAGAAGCGTTACCACAAGGTTTTCTTGAAAGAATTGGAGAAAAGGGAAGGGTTGTGGATGAATGGGCACCACAACACAGAATTCTTAGCCATTCGAGTATTGGCGGATTTGTAAGTCATTGTGGATTTAATTCTGTAATGGAAAGTATTGATTTTGGCGTTCCGATTATAGCCATGCCCATGCACCTTGATCGGCCGATAAATGCTAGGTTGATGGTTGAACTTGGTGTCGCAGTGGAGATTGTTAGAGATGATGAAGGGAAGGTTCACATAGAAGAAGTAGCACAAGTTGTTAAAAGTGTAATTGGTAATGAAAGAGGGGATGTTTTGAGAATGAGAGTCAGAGACATCAGTGACAAGTCCAAGGCCATAGGTGAGGAAGAGATAGATGTAGCAATTGAAGAGCTAATACAGCTTTGCAAGAATAGTTAGTTATTACTGCAACTATATGATGCTTGCTACTTGCATCTTCTGAGAGATGTGATACTTATGTTTCATCCTATCTAATTTTGAATGATCACACATCCACTTTAACATTGGCAGTGCAACACTAATATTCACTTCCATACAACATTGTTGGTCTTATGGTCATTCTATAGAACTTGTTTTTATTTTGGTAGGTATCTTCCTATTACATAATATTCTTTTCCTCCATCTCAACCATCTTACTTTAATAAGTCTTATACGTAATATCTTTATTCATCATTTTATCATCCTAGAACATTGACCTAGATATCCTAAGCTTGTGTGTCGCTCCATTTAAAACAAAAAAAGATTGGCCAAAGTTTAGAAGGCAACTAGTTGTCCTTCCCACACAGCTCATCAAGCGACTGTTAGAACATGCACAGCGAAAGAAAGCATAATAAACAGGTATCACGTACATGTAAGCTAGACAATGAATTAATAACGGAGATTAGAAGCACTAACCTCTCAAAGCTTTTGCACAATTCGTTCACAAGGTAGAGATCCAAGACTACGATCTTGTGCTATGATCCTAGTTAACTTCATGGGGAATACTCGTGTGATCAAGGATTGTTTCTCTGAAAAGTCAGTTTTTGGGTGAAACTTGTGCTCTATATGTAGAACACAAATTAAGCAAAAAGACGCGTACAAGTCTCATAGGGTTGTAGAATCCTAGTCCAACTCCAAGTAGAGAACTTTTCTCCCAAGTAACTTGCTTCCCAAGTTTGTTAAGTTTACTAGGTATAGAAGTGTCACGACCCCAATTTCCCTCTGTAAGATGTCGTGACGGCACATAGTCTCTAAGAATAGGTAAGCCTAACACTTACTGAATTAATAGCAAAATTCAACCAACAACTGTTAAATATGAAATAGAAACATCTATTCAAAACTTACAATCCCAAAATCGACAGTACAAGTCATAAGCTCTACTGAGTTTGCTAGAAAATCCCCAAATATAACTGTTTCGGAATAGTATTAAACAGTATAGGTACATTAATATTAGAAGGTGACTCCGATGCCTACGAACGCGACAACAAATTTACCTTGAGTCTCCACAGCAAAATCCGAACAACTAGCTATTGATCAACCAACTCTGAAATACCTGAATCAACACAAAAATGTGCAGAAGGTCGCATGAGTACACCACAACGGTACCTAGTAAGTATCAAGACTAATCACGGGGGAGTAGTGACGAAGGACAGTCAAGACACCTACTGGACTAAACAACCTGAACAAGTATAAATGTAGAAATAACAAGGGACAATATCAATATAAAGCTAGGCATGTTGACAATAATTAAACAATGCTTGTAATAGGAAACTAAAGCAACAATTAGCAAAGAGGCACAACAGGTAACTACATTGTAGAGTAAGCTGAACACAATGTAAGTCTGATGAGACCAAATAAAGAAAAATAAGTAACAACTCAATAAGAACCACCAATTTCACACAAGATTAATTCAAGGATTTCCACGAGGAACCAAACCTCATAATCACAAATCACGGGTCCCAATTCATGAATCCTAATCACTTGGCATCTTGTGCCCACATAACAATTCATAACCGCATGGACGACTCATGCGCCAAGAGAGTGATAATATTTAATATCCACACGGAGCACTCACGTGCCAACAATAACAATGACTCATGACTGCACGGACAACTCACATTCCAATATAATAAGTCTCACACCGAAGGCAAGTACATGGGAGTACATGTAAATGGTCAATAACATCACAAATCATCTTCTTAAACCGATATGGGTGATTTGTTTACGTGTATGTTTGTGCAAGTGTTCTACCACAATTAAAGTCAACAAGTAAGAGTTGAGACAATGAATGACACATAAGAAACGATCACCCCTAAATGTACACAGTAAATCACACAAGGTAAGCACACACCACTACACATATATCAACAATAACATTGCCTCCAGGCAATCACAAGTCATCACAAATCATTCCCCAACATAGCCCACCATGTCTCGCCACGTGCGTAGTAATAAACTAAATGCCCGCCTTGTCTCGCCCCACACACACAATAATATTCCCACCTTGTCTCTCCACATGCGCAAAACCACATATATTGCCCGCCTTGTCACACTGCATGTGCAAATATCAATAATAACAACAACACGACAACTCACATGCGAATAACTTGACAATCCTCACAACTATACCACGTGTGCCAAAACAAACAAACAACACAATAAAATGACTTTCACAACATGTGCACGTATACCACAACATTTCCTCAAAACAGTTTTAATACAAAAACCACGCATAGACCTCGACTCAACAACACTGAGTACAACAACAACAACAACAACCATAACACGAAAATACGACAAGTAAATGAACACAAGAACTTCAGAACACAAAGAAACATAAAAAAGAGTTCACAAAGAAAGACACAATAGGGAATAATGGTCTCAATAAGGGAGAGATAATGTGTAACAATGATTCCACAAAAGTACAATCTGATGATAAGAGAGATAACATGAATAAATATACCTAAATAAGAATACGTCAACAATGAAAGGGATAACAAACTTCAATTAAGGCTAAGCAATTACGAAAGATAATAGTAATATCAATTACGATTAAGCAATTAAAGAAGAGATAACGATAACTTCAATTGGGGTTCAGGAATTACGAAAGAGATAATATGACAATAAAAGAGGCAACAACTTCACTTAAGGCACATAAGAGTTTAATTGGCAATAAGGGTAGAACATGGATCAATTAATTTCAAATAAGACACGTAAGGGCTGATTTAGTAAATGGAGGATTTAACATGACAAAACAACATCATATCTAATGAACATAAGAACCTAAGAGCCCTAAACGGTAAAATTTCCACAATTAAGATCGAGTACGTACTCGTCACCTAGCGTACATGGCCTTCACATGACACAATTAGCACAAATGACTCAAATCCTAAGGGGTAGTTTCCCTACACAAAGTTAGGTAAGATACTTACCTCAAAGAAGCTAGAATACTCGAATTAGCTATTCATTTACAAATTCACTTCCACTCGGCTCAATCTAGCCAAAGACGACTTAAATATATCAAACAATGCAAGAGAAATCAATTTCAATTAACAAAGCTATGATTTTTATACAATTTCTAAAAAGTCAACACATGTCAATCCCGTGCTTGCCCAGTCAAAACACGAGACGAGGGATAGATTCCGACTACCCATATCCTTACGAGTTCAAATACATGATTTTTTTTCAAGTCGGAGTCCAATTCGACTCTCAACTCAAGAAATTTCATATTTTCGAAATTTAGACAAAATTTCTAATTTTCCACTTTGATTCTCATTATTTTGATGTTAAAACTCAAATATAATCATGAAATACACATAGAAATTGAACAATCCAGGAATCTCTTTGTATCTCCAAGCAAAGACGTCCCTGTACTCCTTGAGCAACTCAATATAAGTGCTTTCTTCATCAACTTCTAATAAAGCACTTAGGTAGGTGGGTCTTGGTTCCTCATCGGTGCCAAGGTTAACATCTTTTAAGGCATCAACTGTAGTCTTCATTATTTCTTCAAGTTTAGGTGGAGCGTCTTGCGCATCTTCACTTCTTGAGAGTCCCCATCGTTGAAGGATATGTTATAACACGGTGAAACATCGTCCAATTTCTCGCCATCCTCCATTAGATATAAAACACCATGCTCGCTTTGTGTAGTAACATGATACGAAGAACCCACACTTTCTTCATCTTCATTACGTTCTTTAGTGTAGACCACAGTGTATGGCTTCACCTTCAGTATTTCATCACATAAAACCATGACTTTTGTTTGTCTCTTCATTCTAGAAGGAACCAAACTTTGGAAATCTTTAGAGATCTTCTAAATTTTGGGCAAAGGGGTATTCTTGTATTTCGATAATTTCTCTGGAACTTATTCCCTTTCTTTAATGGACCCGATTTCTCAAATATGGAAGTTCTCACAATTGATTTTCCAAGTCGATCAAAGACAGAAGGCCTGTTAGAAGCAGCAGATTCATCTTCTATAGTGATATAATTGCTACTCTCCCTTCTTATAGAGATGTGCACTGGTGACGGTTTCTTATATCCCAAACCTTCACGTGGTTGCCTCGTTGTAGCTTCTGATGGGAGTTTCCTTAACTTTGACGGCTCATTGGGATTGTATTAAGCTTTTGCAAATAGCTTGTAAGTGTTAGGGTCAAAACTTTCATATGTTCTCTTTGTAGGGAGTGTCACATTCTGCAAACGATTTTGGGGTACAAAACCTTTAAGCGGCTTCGAGGACAACTTTACTGCCTCAATTCGTTTTGCCGGGAGTGTTAACTCCTTTAGCGTGTTAGTTTGGATATTAGATGATTCAACCTCGTCTTTCTTACTTTTAGGGACATATTGGAGCGCGTGACTTACTTTCTCTCCATAAGACGCAATATCCCCTCTATGAGATATATCCGCGTTGGCATGTACCTCCTCAGTAACAACTTTGGCTTTACCAATAGTCACCTCAGCTCTTTTAGTTATGGGCTCGTCATTCTTACTTTTCATGTCATAATCAAATTTTAGCTCCTTCACAATGCGGTTCTTCAATTAGAACTTTGCATCGGCGAAGTGTGACTCTGCCTCGGTGAATGGCTCATCATCAGCAACTATCTTCTTCTCGACTTCACCCTCGTAGTATTTTAAACGTAAGGGTGGATTTAGTAAATGGAGGATTTAACATGACAAAACAACATCATATCTAATGAACATAAGAACCTAAGAGCCCTAAACGGTCAAATTTCCATAATTAAGCTCGAGTACGTACTCGTCACCTTGCGTACACAGCCTTCACATTACACAACTAGCACAAATGACTCAAATCCTAAGGGGTAGTTCCCCTAAACAAAGTTAGGAAAGATACTTACCTTAAAGAATCTAGAATACTCAAACTAGCTATTCCTTTACGAATTCACCTCCACTCGGCTCAATCTAGCCAAAGACGACTTAAATATATCAAACAATGCAAGAGAAATCAATTCCAATTAATAAAGCTATGATCTTTATACAATTTCTAAAAAGTCAACACATTTCAACCCCAGGCTTGCCTGGTCAAAACACGAGACAAGGGGTAGATTCCGACTACCCATAGCCCTATGAGTTCAGATACGTGATTTGTTTTCAGTCGGAGTCCAATTCGACTCTCAACTCAAGAAATTTCATATTTTCGAAATTTAGACAAAAATTCACAAGTTTTCACTTTGATTCTCATTATTTAGATGTTAAAACTCAAATATAATCATGAAATATACATAGAAATTGAACAAGGGCACTTACCCAACGATTATAGATGAAATTTCTCTCTCAATATCGCACACTCTCGGACATAGGGTTCAAAAATATCAAAAAATGAAGAAAAACCCGTATCACAGCTGAAAACAAGCTGCAGATGTCGCATTTGCGATCCAATTGAGAACCCTCGCAAAAGCGAAGAAGCCTTTGCAATTTTTGAACAAGAACATGGTTGGAAGATATCGCAATTGCGATAACATGTTCGCAAATGTGAACTTGAACAGGGAAGAAGTCGCAAATGCCATCAAATGCTCGCATTTGCGAGCCTTGGGATACTACACCAGAAACCAGCAGTCTTTCCCGACTCGAAAATGGGCATAACTTTATCATACCATGTCCGAATTCGACAATTCTCTTTGCTATGAATCCGTAATTACAATACAGATCTAATTCTTTGATAAAAGTTGTTTTTGGAGATCATTTGTTTGATATGGTACCATTAATTCTTGAAGAAACGATGTCAAAACATAAAAAACAAGTGCAACAAAACCTATTCCTATCTGAAACTCACCCAAGCCCCTCGGGACCCCGTACGAACATACAAATAAGTCCCAAAACATAATATCGACCTGCTTGAGGCCATAACTCACATCAAACAGCATCAAACTACGAATCGCACTTCGAATCGAACTTATGAATTTCCAAATCTTCCAACTTCCAAACTCGTGCCGAAACATATAAAATCAATCCGGAATGACCTCAAATTTTGCATGCAAATCCCAAATGACATAAAGGAGCTAATCCAACTCTCGGAATAGCAATTTGAGCCCAATATCAACAAAGTCCACTCCTGATCAAACCTCTCAACCTTCCAAAAGTTCGACTTTCCAATTTCTTCAACTTATCCTACGGACTACCAAATCCAAATCCGGACGCACGCGTAAGTACAAAATAACCATACGAAGCTATTGGAATCATACCATTTCGGAGTCGTCGTCACAAAAGTCAAATTCCAGTCAACTCTTATCTCTTAAGCTTCTAAAACAAGAATCCTTCTTCCAAATTAATCTCGAATCATCCGAAAACCGAAATCAGCCACAAACGCAAGTAATAAAAAATAATGCGAAGTTGCTCGAGACCTTAAGCCACCGAACAAGACGCTAATTCTCAAAACAACCGGTCGGGTCGTTACAAGAAGGGACCACAAAAATAATAAGAGGCTAAAAATTATATTATTACTTCTAAATTTTGGAGTGAATAAAATCCTACTATAATTAATCACAGTTTATTCCATTGCCTTTTCCTCGGCCTCTAGCAACACTGGCTCAGGGGGCAGCGTCATCTGTAACTGCAACTCGGGACCTCACCATATGTGAGAGAATATAATGATAAAGGCTTAAACTCCGAGATCAATATACTCGCACGATAAGAATGAAAGAATTGAAACTCTCCTAATAGTTCTGTAGACTCTGGAAGAAAAGTATAGATGTCTTCGTACCGATCCGCAAGACTCTATTGAACTCGCTTATGATTCGTGCACTTATGAACCTAGAGATTTCATACCAACTTGTCACGACCCAAATTTTTCTCTGTAGGATGTCGTGACGACACCTTGTCTCTAAGACTAGGTAAGCCTAACACTTACTGAATTAATAGCAAAATTCAACTAACAACTATTAAATATGAAATAGAAATCTCTATACAAAACTTACAATCCCAAAACTGGCAGTACAAGTCATAAGCTCTACTGAGTTTGCTAGAAAATCCCTAAATACTATTATTTCAGAATAGAAATAAACAGTACAGGTACAATATCAGAAGGTGACTCCGAGGCCTACGAACGCGACGACAGGTTTAGCTTGAGTCTCCACAGCAAAACCCGAACAACACGATATTGATCAACCAACTCCGAAATACCTGAATCTGCACAAAAATTTGTAGAAAGTGTAGCATGAGTACACCGAACGGTACCTAGTAAGTATCAAGACTAACCTCGTTTGAGTAGTGACGAGGGACAGTCAAGACACCTATAAACTAAACAACCTGAACAAGTATAAATCTAGAACTAACAAGGGACAATATCAATATAAAGCTAGGCATGTTGACAATAACAAAACAATGCTTGTAATAGGAAACCAAAGTAACAATTAGCAACTAGGCACAACAGGTAACAATGATGTAGAGTAAGCTGAACACAGTCTAAGTCCAGTGAGACCAAATAAAGAAAAATAAGTAACGACTCAATAAGAACCACCTCTTTTACACCAAATTTATTCAAGGATTTCCATGAGGTACCAAACCTCAGAATCACAAATCACGGGTCCCAATTTATGAACCCTAATCACTTGACATCTTGTGCCTCCATTACAATTCATAACCGCATGGAGGACTCACATTCCAAGAGGGTGATACTATCTAATATCCGCACGGATCACTCATGTGCCAACAATAACAATGACTCATGAGTGCACAGACAAATCACGTGCCAACGGAATAACTCTCACATCGAAGGAAAGTACACGGGAGTACATGTAAATGGTCAATAACATCAGGATTCATCTTCTTAGACCAATATGGATGATTTGTTTGCGTTTATGCTTGTGCAAGTGTACTACCACGATTCAATGTCAACAAGTAAGAGTAGAGACAATGAATGGCACATAAGAAACGATCATCCCAAAATGTACACGGTATAACTCAGACAAGGTAGGCACACACCACTACACATATATCAACAATAACAATGCTTAGACCATCACAAGTCATCACAAATCATTCCCTGACATAGCTCACCTTGTCTCGCCACGTGCGCAATAATAAAGTTATGCCTACCTTGTCTTGCCGCACACGCACAATATATTCCCACCTTATCTCACCACATGCGCAAACCCACATATATAGCTCGCCTTTTCACGGTTCATGTGCAAATATCAATAATAACAATAGCACGGACAACTCACGTGCGAACACCCCGACAATCGTCACAATAATACCATGTGTGCCAAAACATAACAACACAGAGCTAGAAATCGGTAAATTTCCATATTTAGCCCATGTACATACTCGTCACCTTGCGTACATAGCTTCCACACATCACAATGATTACAAACAACACCAATTCTAAGGGGTAATTCTCCCACAAAAGGTTAGGCAAGACACTTACCTCAAAACACGCTAACTTAGTCCACTAATAGGCCTTTACTTCAATTATCCAACTCCGAACGACTTGAATCTAGCCAAAACAACTTCATACAATAAATATAAACTATAGGAAGCAAATTCGAATAATAAAGTTACGATCTTTGCAAAGAAATAAAAAGTCAACCCGAGCTTACGCTTTGGAACCCGAAAAAAATTACAAAATTCGAACTCAAATTCGATAACGAGTCCAACTATACAAGAATTACTCAAATTCGACCTCAAATCGCCTTTCAAAACTAAAAAATTTAGTCTAGGATATTTTTACCAATTTTCTCCAAATTTCCAACTCAAATCCCAAATTTGATGATGAATATTAATAAATTCATGAAATATAGTCCAATATGTGTTGGATTCACTTACCTCAACAATCTCCTTGAAGAACCCCCAAAAAATCGCCTCACACCGAGCTCTCTAGGTCTAAAATATGAAAAATGAGATGAACCCTCGTTTTTGAAATTATATTCTGCTGCCCAGTGATTTCTTCTTTGCGAACGCGAAAGTACCTCGCGTTCGTGAAACACAAATTAAGTTTCTTCCAAAATTCGTCTCCCGCGAACGAAAGGACCCATTCGCAAATGCGATGGCCAAATGATTCCAAGCTTCGCGAACACAAAGCCTCATTCACGTATGCGTAGACCAAACACGTGAAGTCCCCAGCCTGCCTCTCTTTTTCGCGACCGTGGCTCCCAGCCCGTGATCACAGTGCACAAACCTACTAAACCTTCGCAAACGCGTGCCTTCTTTGCTAACGTGAAGGGTAAATTTCTAGCAACCCCTGAAGACTCTACGCGAATGCGGGAAAACCTTCGTGAACGCTTAGAAGGAAACCTGTAGAAAACCAGTAGCTTCAACAATCCTTAAGGTTTCGAAATGCGCCGAACATGGTCTGAATTACACCTGAAGCTCGCGAGACCTCAACCAAACATACCAAAGAGTCCTAAAACATCATACAAACATGCTCAAAGTTTCAAATCACATCAAACAACACTAGAACCACGAATCACTCATCGATTCAAGCCTAGTGAACTTATAAACTTCCGAATTTCAAACTAATGCCGATTCATATCAAAACAACTCCGATTGACTTCAATTTTTTCACACAAGATATAAATGACATGATGGACCTATTCTATCTTCCGAAATTGAAATCCGACCCTGATATCAATCAAGTCAACTCTTGGTCAAACTTTCAAACCTTCCAAAGCTTCAGCTTTCCAACTTTCGCCAATTCACACCGAAAAGGACCTACGGACCTCCAAACCAACATCCGGACATGATCCTAAGTCTATAATTACCATAGCGAGCTATTGGAACTGTCAAAACTCCATATCAGAGTTGTCTACACAGAAGTCAAACTACGACCAACACTATCAACTTAAGACTTCAAATTAGAGACTATGTGTCCTATTTCACTTCGAAAATCACCCGAAATCAAACCCAAACACACCAGAAAAGTTAAATAATCACAATATAGCATAGGGGGAGCATTAATTAGGGTATCGGGGCTAAATTACTCAAAACGAGCAGCCAGGTCATTAAATCCCCCCGTAAAACAAACGTTCGTCCTCGAACGAGTATAGAGACATACGCGAGATGGTGAAAAGATGAGGATAACGGCTACGCATATCATGCTCGGCCTCCCAAGTCGCCTCCTCGACTGGTTGACCCCTCCACTGAACCTTCACTGAAGCAATGTTCTTCGAACAAAACTTTTGGACCTGCCTGTCCAGAATTGCCACAGGCTCCTCAACAGAAGACAAATCTTTGTCCAACTGGACTGAGCTGAAATCCAACACATGAGACGGATCGCTGTGATACTTTCGGAGCATAGAAACATGGAATACTATATGAATAATAGCTAGAAGAGGTAGAAGTGCAAGCTTGTAGGCCACCTCTCCAATCCTCTCAAGCATCTCAAAAGGTCCAATATACCTAGGGCTCAACTTAATCTTCTTTTCGAACCTCATAACACCCTTCATGGGCGAAACCTGGAGCAAGACTCGCTCCCCAACCATGAATGCAATGTCGTGAACTTTCTGATCCGCATAACTCTTCTGTCTAAATTGGGCTGTGCGAAGCCGATCTTGAATCAATTTAACCTTCTCTAAAGAATCCTGAACCAAGTATGTACCCAATAGCCTAGCCTCACCCGACTTAAACCAACCCACTGGAGATCGACACCGCCTCCCATACAAAGCCTAGTACGGAGCCATCTGAATGCTCGGCTGGTAGCTGTTGTTGTAGGCAAACTCCGCAAGCGGCAAGAACTGATCCCAAGAACCCCCAAACTCCATCAGTCACGCACGAAGCATATCCTCGAATATCTAAATATTGCGCTCGGACTATCTGTCCATCTGAGCGTGAAATGATGTAATCAACTCAACCCATGTGCCTAACTCACGTTGTACGACCCTCCAGAATTGCGATGTAAGTTGTGTACCTCGGTTAGAGATTACAGATACCGATACGCCATAAAGTTTGACAATCTCACGAATATAGACCTGAGCCAGCTGCCCTGAAGAATAAGTAGTCACCACTGGAATTAAATGTGCTGATTTGGTCAACATATCCACAATCACCCATAGTGCATCTAAGTTCCTTTGAGCCCGTGGAAGCCCAACAAAAAAATGTATAGTAATCTGCTCCCATTTCCACTCTGGAATCTATAGCCTCTGAAGTAATCCACCTGGCCGGTGATGCTCATACTTCACCTGCTGACAATTTAGGCACCGAGCTACATACTCCACTATGTCCTTTTTCATTCTCCTACACCAATAGTGCTACCTCAAGTCCTGATACATCGTGGCGGCACCCGGATAAATGGAGTACCGTGAACTGTGGGCCTCCTGAAGAATTAACTCATGCAACATATCTACATTGGGCACACATAGCCTTCCTTGCATCCGTAACACACCCTCATTCCCAATAGTGACCTCCTTGGCATTGCCGTGCTGAACTGTGTCCTTTAGGACAAGCAAATGGGGGTCGTCATACTAAATCTCTCTGATACGATCATATAGAGAAGACCGAGAAACCACACAAGCCAAAACTCGACTCGGCTCCGAAACATCCAATCTAACAAACTGGTTGGCCAAGGTCTAAACATCCAATGCCAATGGCCTCTCCACCGTCGGTAGATATGCTAAATTGCCCAAGCTCTTAGACTTTTGACTCAAGGCCTCGACCACCACATTGGCATAGAATGGTTATATCATAGTCCTTAAGAAACTCTAACCATCTATGCTGACGCAAGTTAAGATCCTTCTGCTTGAACATATGCTGTAGACTTTGGTGGTCGGTATATACCTCACAAGGGACACTGTACAAATAGTTCCGCCAGATCTTCAAGGCATGAACAATAGCTGCTAACTCAAGGTCGTGGACATGATTATTCTTCTCATGTACCTTCAGTTGTATAGACATGTAGGCAATCACCCTACCGTCCTGTATCAACAACGCGCCGACGCCAACACGCGACATATCATAGCACCCAATGTAAGACCCCGAACCCGTAAGTAATACCAACATTGGGGCTACAGTCAAGCAGTCTTAAGATTTTGAAAGATATCATCACACTCCTTAGTCCACCTGAACAGAGCACCCTTCTGGGTCAATCTGGTCATAGGAGCAGCAATAGATGGGAAACCCTCTACGAATCGACAGTAATACCCTACCAAATCAATAAAACTCTAGATCTCAATAGTTGAAGACGGTCTGGGCCAACTCTGCACTGCTTCAATCTTCTAGGGATCTTCCTTAATCCCCTCACTCGACACGACATGACCCAAAAATGCCAACGAATCAAGCCAGAATTCACATTTTGAAAATTTTGCATACAACTTCTTTTCTCTCAAGGTTTGAAGCACGGTCCTCAAGTGCTTCTCATGATCCTCCCGGCTCCGGTAGTACACCAGGATGTCATCAATAAACACAATGACAAATGAGTCAAGATAGGGATGGAATACACTGTTCACCAAGTGCATGAATGCAACTGGGGTGTTGGTTAGCCCAAATGACATCACAAAGAACTCGTAATGACCATACCTGACTGCAAATCAATCTTTGAGAACACCCTGGCACCCTGTAGCTGATCAAATAGGTCATCAATGCGTGGCAATGGATACTTATTATTCACCATAACTATCACGACCCAAAATTCGACTAGTAGTGATGGCACCTAACCCAACCCGCTAGGTAAGAAAAGTAGCAACAATAATCCAATTTATTGAGTTTTACTGAGAAATGTAATGATAATATAACTGAACTTCTATAACAAGAATTACCAAGGACTGGTAGTACAAATCATGAGCTTCTAGATATAGAGTTAACAAAGCTGATTTGAAATAAAATACACCATCTATTTGAGTACAACATCTGCACGCAAGGTGAAAAAGTGTAGTATGAGTATAACCAACCACATGTACTCAATAAGTAACAAACATAACCTTCGGTTGAAAGTAGTGACGAGTTGGGACAAGGGTCAGAATCCAACTCCAATAACAAGCAACAATTCATAACAATATAATAAAGATGGTATAGGGAATAAATCAGCTGGTTCGGAGTTACGGAGAATATGCATGCTTTTCAAGTATAACTGTAGATCCCATATCTTTCACCGAAAACCTAAAAAATATATGAATAAGTATGAAAACTGTGATTTTCCCCAAAAACACCTTTCAACAATAAGTAATATGTTTCATTTTTAAATAGCATGATGAAAATGCATCTTTGTGCCTATATGTTAATATACAGGTGAAATCATAAATGTCACAAAAATTGGGTAGCATGAGGAAACACATCTTTATGCCTGTATCTCAAGTACGCATGTCAAATGTAATGCATCTCAATGATGAACTCATGTACTCACACTCTCAGAGTACTCAATTTCAATGTCTCGTATTCTCTCTCACTATGCTCAATACTCAGCACACTCAGTCACTCAGCATTGTACAATACCTATGGCGGCGTGACGCCCAATCTACATATAGCCATAACGTCTGTTACGGCATACGAACCGATCCACATATATATAGCCATAAGGCTTGTTGTGGAATATAACCCGATCCACACACACACACACACACACACACACACATATATATATATATATATATAGCCATAAGTCTTGTTGCGATATGCAACCCGATCCACATATATATAGCCATAAGGCTTGTTGCGGTGTTCAACCTGATCCACACACACACACACACACACACACACAGAGACACACATATATATATATATATCTTAGCACGGCACTCAGGCCCCAACTCAGTCACCAATTTCTCCAGTCTCTCGCGCTCACAACGCTCATACTAAGCAGTCCTAGCCAATGATAGAATATGCGACAATATATAATAACAGAGACTGAGATATGATATGAAATAATGAATGCGACTGACTACATAACTGCAATTAAGAAAATAACTCAACTGCAAAGAACGAACAATGTGGGTCCCAATAGTGCCAGCATATAACCTAAACATGATTTCTAGCATAAATTACAGCTCAAGTGCTCTAACACATAGTTTACAGTAAAAATGTTCAGATAAAATGGCTACACAGTTCCATGGAATCGACTAAATCACAATTCTCATGGTGCACGCCCACACGCCCGTCACCTAGCATACACGTCACCTCAACATCAATCACATAACACGTAATTCAAGGTTTCATACCCTCAACACAAATTTTAGAATTGTTACTTACCTCTAACAAACAAAATCCAATACTGAGCAAGCCAAATGATTCTCCAAAAATGCCATCCCGTGTGTGCCTACCTCGAAGCGGCTCGAAACTAGCCAAAAGCAACTTAAATACACCAAATAATGCCAAAGGAAACAAACCCAATCGGTAAAGGTCGAATCTTTAATCAAAAGTCCAAAATCAACCCAAAAGTCTAACCCGGGCCCGTGCCTCGAAACTCGATGAAACTTATAATTTCTGACAACCCATTCAATTACGAGTCCAACCATATAAGTTTCACTCAAATCCGACTCTGAATCGATGTTCAAAACTCAAAAAATCACTCTATAAAACTTTAGGCTAAAACCCCCAATTTCTATTTAAAATTCATAATACAATTACCAGAAAATGAAGATAGAATTATGAAATATAATGGAAACCGAGTTAAGAATACTTATCTCAATTCCTGTGGTAAAATTCCTCTCCAAGGTCGCCCAAACCGAGCTCCAAAATCCCAAAAAATGAGTAAAAAGTCAAACCCTCGAACTTAAAGGATCTGTCCGGGTCTCTTCGCACTTGCGACAACAGGCTCCGCTCCTGCGCAATCGCAGGTGCGAACCAACTTCACGCACCCGCACTGCCTCAGGCTTCTGCGCCCATTTTCCCCGTTTCTGCGAAGTCACAAATGTGACTCAAATTCCGTACATGCGAAGACTCGAAGCCTGGTCTTCTTTTTCTGTTGTGATGACACTGCCGCTTTTGCGGCTCCGCACCTGCGCCCAAAGCTCCGCAAGTGCGGTCACACCAGAACCTCCGCCAAACAAACCTTAGCCAAAATTTCCAAAATAATCTGAACCTCGTCGGGAACTCACCCGAGCCCCTCGGGACCCCGTTCGAATATACCAACAAGCTCAACAACATAATACAGAACTACTCGAGGCCTCGATTCACACATAACAACATCGAAATGACGAATCGCACCTCAAATCAATTTAAATGAACTTTCAACTTTCAACTTCCATAACTCGCGCTGAAACATATCAAATCAACCCGGAATGAGCTCAAATTTTGCACACAAGTCCCAAATGACATAACGAAGCTATTCCATTTCCTACAACCACAATCCGAATCCGATATCCATAAGGTCAACTTTCGGTCAAACTTATGAACTTTCCAATCCTTCAAATTTCAAATTTTCGCCAATTAGTGTCGAAACCTTTTAGAAATCTCCAAAACAAAATCCAGGCATACGTCTGAGTCTAAAATCGCCATCTGGACCTAATGGAACCATCAAAATTCCGTTCTTGGGTCAAATTCACAAAAATAAACTTGGTCAACTCTTCAAACTTAAAGCTTCAACAGTGAAATTTATTCTTCCAAATCGATTTCGGATAACCCGAAAACTAAAACTGACGATTCACACAAGTCATAATACATCATATAGAGCTACTCATGCCCTCAAACTACTGAGCAAAGTGCAAATTCTTAAAATGACCAGTCGGGTCATTACACTAACCTTGTTCAACTGGCGATAATGAATACACATGTGCGTGGAACCATCCTTCTTCTTTACAAACAAGATTGGAGCACCCCAAGGTAATACATAGGGCCGAATGAAACCCTTATCAAGCAGCCCTTGCAACTTCTCCTTTAACTCCTTCAAATCTGCTGGGGCCATACGATATGGTAGAATAGAAATGGGATGGGTGTCCAGTAACAAATCAATACTAAAATTGATAACCTTGTTGGGTTGCATGCCTGGAAAATTCGCCGGAAATACATCTGGATAATCCCTCACTACTGGAACTGGCTCAATGGTAGGAGTATCAACACTAGCATCTCTAACATATGCTAGATACACATCACATCCTTTTCCAACCATCCGTTGTGCCTTAAGGTCGAACACCACCTTTGTAGGAACCTTACTAAGTATGGGGAAGTCCCTCACCATGTGGGGCCTAATCGGCTGGACTGACCAATGCAAGCACCCTTTGCACTGGTGCACTAGACAATGGTGGTGCATAATGGGAAACCTGAGGCCTGTGAATGGCCAGAATACCGATGGAAGCTAGATGTGTTGAATGAATAGAGCGACTCACATAGCCCCTACCATGACGGGATGCAACTTGGGCACGAGCACCACTATATGTGCAAGAATTTCAAGGCCTCTTGTCCTCCTTCTCCTCTCTATCCCGGGACCACATACCCTCCAATATCTTAGCGATATCCACTACCTACTGGTTTGAGATGTCCATCTCCAACTCTCAGGCCATGCCGAATCTGATACCAGGGTTGAGCCCCTCGATATATCAACGAGCTCGCTCTCTAACAATAGCGGCCAAGGCTGGTGCATGCCTGGACAAATCACTGAATCATACTGCATACTCCAATACGGTCATATTACTCTCGCGCAACTGCTCAAACGCTATGCGCCATATATCCCTAAGACTCTGGGGAACAAACTCCCTCATGAACATCTCTGAGAACTGAGCCCAGGTGAGTGAAGCTACCTCGGCGGGGCTACCCAACTCATACGCTCGCCACCACTAATAAGCTGCTCCCTTAAGCTGGAACATAGTGAAAGTAACCCCACTTGACTCCATAATACTCATAGTACAGAGGATATGATGGCACTTCTCAAGAAAACCCTAGGCGTCCTATAAAGCCAAACCACTTAAAGTAGGAGGGTGGTACTTCTAGTACCTCTCGAGCCTAAGTTGCTCCCCTTCCCAAGTTGCTTCCCTAACCTTGGGCTGAACTGGGACAACCGTTTGTAATGATATGACCTCTGGGAGCTGGTTAACCTAGACCCGCTGCTCTCGGGTACGCGCTGCAAGCGTTTGTGCTCCTCCCCCGGCCAGAGATGTGGCAGGAGCAAGTTGAATCAACCCCGCCTGAGCTATGGTGCCAAACATGCTCAGAAACTGGGCGGGAGTCCACCGAAGTGCGGGGGTAGTAACAGGCATCTCAGGTGCTTTCTCTCCAACCGGAGCTCCTGGTGGCTTCTTCATAGTAGCTCGTGCAGGTGATCTGGCTGCACCACGTGTCCGTCCTCGGCATCTGCCCGGCCTTGACCTCTCACGGCTCTGGTAGGGGGCGGGGGTGTCTGATCATTAGATCCAGCTGTAGGTGTCCTCACCATCTATGAGATAATAGAAAGACGCATATTTAGAATTCTGAAGTTAGAAAATTTGCACGATAAGGAATCAAAGAAGTGAAATTTTTCCTAACAATTCCATAGCCTCCCGAAGATAAGTACATACGTCCGCGTATCGATCTGCGGGACTCTACTAAACTTTCTTGTTGCTCATATAACCCATGAACCTAGAGCTCTGATACCAACTTGTCACAACCCCGATTTTCCTCCTTAGGATGTCGTGATGGCACCTAGTCTCTAAGACTAGGTAAGCCTAACATTCATACAGAAATAACAAAAATAATAAATAAAGTCTCAAAACTCAGCAACTATATAATATGACATGTGCAACTCATCATATACAACTCCTTAGACCTGATGTATACACGTCACATGCTCTAAATAGACGTACTGCATAATCCTATACATCAATATCCATGAAAGGATAAGGAAAATAGAATAGTCAAAGTTGACGGAGATTCCGAGGCCTGCGGACACCAGCATGTATACCTTGAAGTCTCTGCAACTAAACTCTCGCTAATACCTTGGCTAGTAGGAGGTACCTGGATCTGCACAAAAAGATGTGCAGAAGCTACCACAACGGTACCAAGTAAGTGCCAAGACTAACATCATTAGAGTAGTGACGAGGTTAGATCAAGGCCCTACTGGAATAAATAAGAAGACTGTACAAGTTTATGGCAGTAATCAAATTGAAACAATAAATAGCATATCAAGATCATCTACACGGAACTAAAGCAAATAGTGAAAGACGAAGAAGACAAAAAATAATATGCTAAGGAGACAAACAACCAAATACAAGTACAACAATAGAGAAATACCAACAAAAGTCACTACCGAGGTACCGCCTCGTAGTCTCAAATCACAAGAATAATTCACAATCTTTTCTTATATCACTGCGGGAGCCTTTGCATTTAATTTTGAAAGTCCTTTTTCCCAAAATAGCATCCCGCGTTTTAGCCCACCTTATCACACCGCATAGCTTCTAGTAGTTCTCTTACTAGCCATGTGTATCAACCCACTCACAACGTATCGCAAATCGCAACTCAAGTGCCCAATATCACGACTTGCCAAAGAAACCAACAACAACAATATTTTCACAATAAAGAGCGCATGGCTCAACTACAATGTACACAAGAGTCTTAAAAATAATAACTGTTAGTGAGCAACTCAACAAGAATAGTATTTCACAACTTAAAAATTTTCCTCAACGTGAATCATAGCCTTTATAACTCAATACCAACTTCAACAACAAGATATTCCAAGAATAACAACTTCAAGTAAAGAGTTCAATGATTAAATAAAGAATATGGAATAAAGGAAACAAGAACTTCAACTAAACATGTAGAGAAATTAGCATGTAAGAGATAAGTAGTTTATGTGGAAATAGACTAATAATGATGAATATAACATGTTAAGATAACTCAATTAAGGCATGAAAGGAATCTACAGAGCTAAAATCGGTAAATTTCTATATTTAGCCCGTGTGCACAATTGTCACCTTGTGTACATGGCTTCCACACATTACAATTATCACGAACAACACCAATCATAAGGGATAATTCCCTCACACAAGGTTAGGCAAGAAACCTACCTCAAAACACGCTAACTCAATCCACTAGTAGGCCTTTCTCTCGATTATCCAACTCCGAACGTCTCGAATCTAGCCAAAACAACTTCATACCATAAAAATAAACTATAGGAAGTTAATTCGAATAACAAAGTTACGATCTTTTCAATGAAATAAAACGTCAACCCAAAAAGTCAAACCGGGCTCGTGTCTCGAAACCCAGCCCATATTAAAACATTCGAACACCCAATCGATAACGAGTCCAACTATACAAGAATTACTCAAATTGGACCTCAAATCGTCATTCAAAACTCAAAAATTTAGCCTAGGAATTTTTTACCATTTCCCCCCAAATTTCCAACTCAAATCTCTAATTAGAAGATGAAAATAGTAATAGATTCATGAAATATAGCCCAATCCGTGTTAGACTCACTTAACCCAATAAAATCCTTGAAGAACCCTCAAACAATCGCCTCACACCGAGCTCTATAGGTCCAAAATATGAAAAATGAGATGAACCCTCGTTTATGAAATTATATTCTGCTTCCCAGTGATTATTTCTTCGCGAACGCGAAAAGTGCCTCGCATTCGTGAAGCACAAATTAAGTTGATGCCAAAATTCCTATTCGGCGAATGCGAGGACCCACTCACGAATGCGATGGACAAATGATCCCAAGCTTCGTGAACGCAAAGCCTCATTTGCAAACGTGTAGACCAAACACGTGAGATCCCCAACCTTCCTCTCTTCTTCGCGGCTCCCTGCCCGTATTCGCAGTGCACAAACCCACTGAACCTTCGTGAACACGTGGCCTTCTTCGCGAGACTCTACGCGAACGCGTAGAAGGAAACTAGACCTGTAGAAAACAAGTAGCTTCAGCAATCCTTAAGGTTCTGAAAAGAGCCAAACATGGTCCGAATTACACCCGAGGCCCTGGGGACCTCAACCAAACATACCAATGAGGCCTAAAACATCATACGAACATGATTGAAGTGTCAAATCACATCAAACAATACTAGAACCACGAATCGCACATCTATTCAAGCCTAATGAAGTTATAAACTTTCGAATTTCAAAACAAATGCCGATTCATACCAAAATAACTTCGATTAACTTTAAATTTTGCACACAAATCATAAATGACATGATAGGACTATTCCAACCTCCGAAATTGAAATCTAACCCCGGTACCAATAAAGTCAACTCCTGGTCAAACTTTTCAACCTTCCAATCCTTCAACTCTCCAACTTTCGCCAATTCACGTCGAAAGAACCTACGTACCTCCAAATCAATACCCGGACATGCTCATAAGTCTTAAATCACCATATGGAGCTACTTGAACCGCCAAAACTCTATTCCGGATTTGTGTACACAGATGTCAAATTATGGTCAACTCTATCAACTTAAGACTCCAACTTAGAGACTATGTGTCCCATTTCACGCCGAAACTCACCCGATATCAAACCCAAACACCTCGGCAAGTCACATAATCACAATATAACATAGAGGGAGCATTGATTAGGGGATCGGGGCTAAAATACTTTAAACAACCGGCTGGGTCATTACACAAGCCACAGTGTATTAGATATCTTTCCTCTTGTATAATTTAGGTTTCTTTTGTTGGATACTAATGTTTTCTTAAGCTCTATTCTTCATTCCCAACTCAATTTATATATCCTCTTGTATGATTTTCATTTCTCATGTCTCTGTTTAATTTTTTTTACACTACCCTAGAATAGTGGGATGAATCTCTATTCTGGTTAACTTTCACGTTTCTTTGATCATCACTTTTAAATAGTAAAACTATCTAGCTAGAGAGTTTTACAGAAGTCTTATGCAAGTACACATTATCATATTCTAACTTTAACTAGCGACTCTTGCATTTCATTTTTAAAAAATATCGAACAATTAACCAAACCCTATCGATACAAAACAGAAACTGAAATGATTGATACGGTTTCGAAAAGTTAATTTTGGTTATATAAAATGAAATATCCGAAAATTTGGTATGGTACAAATTTTATAAAATAACATACCGAGCTAAACCATATCATGACTTTCGGTTGATTTTGACTTATACAAGTTATGAACATTTTTGGCGTTTACTAAATACGTAAATTAGATTGACCAGTTTGTAAGCATATCTAAATACCAGGTAAGATTGTTATTTTGCGTGTAGAAGATATTGAAGATGATATTTGTTTACTGAAGTAACTCGAGGAGAAGCAACGCATTGGAAAGTCATACGCTAAAGGAATATGACAAGTATGTATCAAGAAACATGAGTCATTAATGCTATGTTCAGTTCAGGGGTGGAGCCATTTAGAACCAAGAGGATTTAGCTTTAATTTCCTTTGTTGGAAAAGTTGTAAATATGATTTTGAAATTTCTTAATATATAATAAAATTACATATCGTGTTCAAAAATTACTTTTGGTTAATAATTTTTTAACCCGCTGATATACTCTAACGATGACATAGCAAACATGCCTGGGATTGAGAAACTGAAGTCCTCAATTGCGAAAAGAAAAAGACTCCTCTCTATTTTGCGACTATTGGAAGAGGCGGAATGTTTATATATATATATATATATATATATATATATATATATATATATAAATTTTAAATTATCAGCTAATACTCCGACAGTTTCAGTTTATGTGAACCTTTTTATTTTTTGAGATTTAAACTATATAAACTTTGACCAATATTTTAATTTTTTTCATCATATTGACATGAGAAGAATTACAGTTTGTAGTACTTTTCATATAATTTTTAAATATTTAAATTTTAACTTCAAAATATTGAGTTAACCTATTCCAATTTAGCGTCAAACATCAGTAAAATGATTCTCGAAAAACAAAAAAGGTTCATACAAGTTAAAATGAAGGGAGTATTACATATAGTACCTTTTTGTGTAGTTTTTGTTAGTTTGAGTGCCTTTATAGATTTCTAAAGAACTTGGTTCGTTACTTTACTCCTTAAGCGTAAGCAAAAATAAACAGTAAAGTAAGCACAATAATTTTTATGTGAAAAATCACCCGGCTCAAAAGGTGCAAAAACCACGACCTACCACGTAGGATTCTAACTTCAACTTCACTAAAACAATGAGCCAAATGTATCGATTACAAATCTGTAACTCAACACTCTCTAGTTCTCCTACTTTAACTATTTGACTTGCAAGTTGCTTTAACTTGCAAAACCAAAAAATCACTCCAACTCACTGATTGTATATGACATTTTGATTACAACCGATTTCCTAAGACATATTTACTAGACTGACTCAAGAAGGCACCAACACTAGTAATCCACTTGAGTGTAGAAAATGTAGTTCTTCAGTTGATGTGCAAAAGGATAATCTCAGCAGTCCAAAAAGAAAGTATTTAACCTCCCGGGACTCTAAGATCTTTTAGGAGTCTTATGCGTATTCAGCTTCTCGTTTGATAGAACTCCTACTGTCCCAAGGACTCCATAATTCTTGGGACTAATGTCTCTCACTTATACAAGCATATCTTCCTTGAATACAACTCTTATCATGTTTAGCAGTCCTCTCCCAACGAACTCGTACTCGAGTAACTTTGTGAAAAAGTTACTTCCTTGAAAGAGCATGCAATCAACAACCTGGAGGACCTTGTTCTTAGAGTTTTTTTTTTCCTGAACAAACCTTTTTAATCATCAAACCTTAGTACTCAAGAAAGTGTCCCTTTTTGGTGACGACAAACTTTGAGCACATAAAATCAGGTAAACACCTTACGTCACACCCACATGATGATCCAGAGCAATTACAATAGGTTTGCAACAAGCACACAACCAGTCTACATCAACACTAAACACCCACAACTCTATCTTCCCCCTTTGGCATTATCAAAAAATAACAAAAAAATGTTAGACAGACTACGTACATTTAATGCAAGAGTCATGACCATTTAGGCGACAATACAAGCTTAAGAATTATCAAGACAAATAAACTAAGCTGATGAGACAACCATGTGCGAAGCATTAAAATAGCATAAGAGAATTCATTTAGTAGTGCCAAATTAAGCCAAGTACTTGGCTAACAACATTAGAGAAAAATAAATTGAAACATCCTCCAACCTACTGAGAATAAGAAGAAAAAGAACATAAATCACCACTAGGATAACGAAACAAGCTGAAGACATGGGGTGAAGTAACAGGTTCAAGGGTGAGAGGAGGAAGGGGTCAAGGCTTTCACAAGGGTGGTAATCTGTTGGGAAATGTGACTCTCTGCCCTTTCTAAGATCTTCCCTAAGTTGTCTGGTCTCTTTTCTTAACTCATCATTGTCTTCCCTAAGCTTAGCATTCTCCTCAAAAGCCAGCTCCAACCTTTTAGAGAGCTCAGCTACCCCTGTTGCTACCAGGTAAAATAGCAAAACATGTTGGTCCTCTAGCCTTGATCTCCTTATATCCACACTGCTTGAGTGTAACAACATCTATAATATCATTATGATTTCCAAACTTAAGCTCATGTAAGGAAATATTTAGCCATTCAATCAACCCAGTTAGCATTAAGCCATAAGGCATAACATGCTTGGGCTTGGAAGTATCTGCAGCCCTTGCCATGTGCTGAATCATCAGGTTAGGGAGATTTATGGCTCTACCAGTTTCTAGCAGTTCCATCATAGCTATGTCAAGTAGGGTGGCTTCATGTCTCCTCTTAGATCTCTACAGTATGTAGGAGTTCACAAAGTGAAACAACAGCTTATTAAAAGGAGTCATATCAGTCTTGTACACCTTCCGGGGAGCATCCAACTCAAAAATCTAAGAAAATTTCTTGGTGACCACAATGCCTATGTCCACATCATTGTCCATAGCTAGCCACTTCTTCTTCTTCAGACAATATTCAAATCATAAGGAGGGAATATTCAGTAGCAAACCAAGATCTTCAACATCAATCTCCGTCTCAAACCTCCTTACAAAACTCTTGACCACCTTGCCATCAAATTGGAAGTTTGCATAAAACTCCACCATAATAGGCGCACACAAGAGGAAATGCCTTTACAAACATGTCTCCATCCCTGTAGTTCAAGTTTTTCAACTAACTGAGCCATTACTTTCTCATCTATGTTTGCAAGAATCTTCCAATTCAACATTTTTCAATTCTTGAATTGGTAAGCTTGTCAACCACAACTGGTATAACCCTATTTTCTTTCCTCTACTGGTCTTCTTAGATAGGGTAGCTGCCCTAGTGGGCTTAACATTCTTCCTTTTCTCTACCAATTTCTTTGCTTGTAGAGAAAATAAAGACTCATCCTCTTCATCCAACTCAACTACAAGTTCAGAAACAAGAGCTTGCTTTCTTGTCTTATTGGCACATCTGGACTCCATAATGATCTGCTCATCAACAACCTTTCTTTTACTTTTTGTGAGAGGAGGACTAGCAGGAGGGACCATTTTTTTCTTGTAGGGATAAAATATTTTGTTTCTTCACAGGGGCCTTCTTTCTCTTCTTCCTACTCCAGACATAGGTAAAACGTCATCATCACTGCTGAACTCCTTATCTCTAGTAAACGGAGTTAACAAAATCCCATTTTCTTCAGCCATTTTATCTCCACCTGCTTCACCTGAAGGGACTATGACAGTGTTTCCAATAGCCATAGAGCCTTCAGATTCCCCACTTGCATTCTCTTCCCCACTTTCACGTTCGACTCTCTCACTCTCACTTCCCGTTTCTTCTTCCTCACCTTTACTCTCAAAATCACCTTCTTCCTCACTATCGTTTTCTTTCTCTCCAGAATCTCCCACTTGTTCACCTAACTGATCTTCTGCCTCACTCTCCTTTTCGTCTCCCTATTCCCCCTCATTCTCACTCTTTTTTTCATCATTCGCAAGAGCCATATCTTGAGCCTGACGCTCCTCGTGACTAGCTACCTCTCTTCCTTCTTCCTTAGTTTCGTCATTACTCTCATCCTTAGTCCAGCTGAAAGAAAGACCATCAGAAGCCTTTTTATTCACTGGTTCTTTCTCACCTTCCCCCTCAACCATAGGTCTGACATTATGGTATACACATTTTTCTCTTGAGTTGCAGTTTCTATTTCTAAGGTAGTTTCCTCTCATGGTTTTTCACTTATGGGTGGAATAATTTTTTAGGGTGAAACTTCAATAGCATAAACCAAGATATATAACTTTGATGGAGGTAATTTTACCCGATCAGTAATACTCGACACAGATTCCCCCTAAGCCACAACTTTCTTAACCATTGTGTCCTCTTTAGTAGCAGCACGAACCATCACCTTGTCACTCTTAACTAATTTTCTTGACGTAGCCACGATCTTAGTGGGTTTAGAGGTGATTTTTGAAGCAGACACAGGTGCATGGGAATATGGTTTTGGAGATGAAGGTCTAGTAGAGGTGGGAATAACGGGTGCAACAGGAGTAGGGGACGATGGTTCATGTACAATAGAGGGTATATGTTGATAGGGAACATGTATGGGTGCACATTCACTTGTTTATTTTCCACTTTTTTTAGGTTTGGATTCATGTTCTTGGGTTTTGCTTCAGTCTTGGATGAGGATTTTGCTTTAGAGGGAGTTTGGCTTGATTTAAGCATGGTGATGAGAGAATAAAATTGATAAAAGAATGAGAGAAATTTTGCTTTGATTCTTGCTTAGGGTTTAATAGGAACACTGAGATATGAGAGATAGATCACAAGAGGGCTTTTAAGGAGGGTAGTCCTAATTTAACTAGAAGAAAGAGAGTAATCGAATTTGAGTTCTAAGGGGACTCTATTAACGGTTACTTTTGACTATTAGACTTTTAGAAATAATTAGACTCTAATTTCTCTAGGATTCCCCCTTAATCCTTGACTTGATGACAAATAGAAATGATGCTAACAGGATTAGAGAGTCTAAGTATAGGAGTAATTTCAGTCATTAAGTCCTAATGATTTAAAAGAAGATGGAACATACCTGAGTCAAAAAACCAACTCCTTACTCATTTTTTCAATAAAGCTTCAGTACAATAGGTTTGTATCATAAGACATAATTATCAGCTAGACGTTTCTGGGCAAGTGTGTGCGCTCAAGATAAGCACGAGACTAAATCAAATATATCATACTCGACCATCTACATCTAATTATGAAATTTCCTAGCCAATCATTGGGGTGACCCAGTTCCAGTCCGTTCCTTTAAAAGTGATTCCTACTCAGAGCTTTCGTAAAAATATCAGCAATTTGGTCTTCAATTTTATAGAAGATAATTGAGATATTCCCATTTTCAACATTGTCTTTGAGAAAGTGATGTCTAAGATCAATGTGCTTGGTTCTCTTGTGTTGACAGGAATTTTTAGCAATGTTTGTGGCACTAGTGTTATTAGAGAAAATAGGAACACAATCAACAAAAATACCATAGTCCCTTCGTTGTTGTCTTATCCACATCGACTGAGCACAACAAGATGTTGTTTCCACACATTCTCCTTGAGTTGTTGACAAAGCCACTGAGTTTTGCTTCTTAGTTCCTCAAGACATCAGGCATAAACCAAGAAACGTGTGTTGTTCCTAAAGTGCTTTTCCTGTTAACATGAAACCCTGCATAGTCAGCATCAGCATAACCTAATAGATCAAAGTTATACCCTCTAGGATACCACAGACAGATCATGAGTCCTTTTTCGATATTTGAGTATCCTCTTGACGACCTTTAGATGAGACTCTTTGGGATTTGCCTGAAATCTTGCACACAATCCCACAAAATATCAAGCCTGCTTGCCGTGAGATACAACAGTAACACAATCATTAATCTATGCAACTTTTGTTCCATACTTTTCGCTTATATATCAAGGTCCAACTTTGTTGCAACGGGCAACAGGAGTGTATTTGGACTTAGAAGAGTCCATGTTGAATTTATTCAGTAGTCCCTTGATGTATTTTTGTTTATGTATCATGGTTCCAGTAGGTGTTTTCTTGATTTGCAATCCCAAGAAGAAGTTCAATTAACCAATCATGCTCATTTCAAGTTCATTCCCCATCATCTCAGCAAATTCCCTACACATTGCTTCATTATTGGACCCAAAGATAATATCATCCACATACTTGTACAATCAGAAGACTTTTGCCTTTACTCCTCTGAAACAGTGTGTTGTCCACCTTTCCTCTTACAAAGTTATTAGTTAAGAGGAATTTTGAGAGCCTCTCATACCAAGCTCTTGGAGTCTGTTTTACTACATACAGTGCTTTGTTTAACTTGAACATGTAGTCATGGAATTCTTCACTCTTAAACTCAGGAGGTTGTTTAACAAACACTTTCTCCTTCATATAACCGTTCAAAAATGCACTATTT
This sequence comes from Nicotiana undulata, assembly GCA_005239495.1. NCBI lineage: Eukaryota > Viridiplantae > Streptophyta > Magnoliopsida > Solanales > Solanaceae > Nicotiana > Nicotiana undulata. The sequence continues at coordinate 52,685 of ML268582.1, forward strand.
ACATTCATCTGATACAGGGTGAACTCCATGTGTGCAACAAAAGCTATTAGCAGTCTTATAGCTTCCTTTCTGACTACAGGTGCAAATGTCTCATCATAGTCAATCCCTTATTCTTGATTTTATCCCTGAACTACCAGTCTAGCCTTGTTCCTTGTGATATTTCCTTGCTCATCCAGCTTGTTTATGAACACACATTTGGTACCTATGACCGTTCTGTTCTTGGGTTCAAGTGTTCTTTTAAACTAATTCAATTCCTCTTGCATGGCTATAATCCAATCTGGATCATTTAGAGCTTCCTTTATATTCTTAGTCTCAACCTACGAGAGGAATGTTGTAAGTGCACATAGGTTTCTCAGAGATGACATGGTTTGCTCTCCAGCATTAGGATCAGAGATGATATTCTTGAGGAGGTGTGAGCTTTAATGTTTTCATGATCTAATTTGCATCCCCAGAGATTGTTCACCCAAGGAACTGACCCAAAGGACCAGTGTCAGTAGTTGCATCTTCATCTGTTTGGGTAGCAATCATAGTAGTTATCTCTTCTTCTTGTTCTTCCTGATCACTTTCAACTTCCTTAGAATCTCCTGATCTATCATCAGATTGGTGTTCACGTTCTTAGAGGTTCCTTCACCAGTGAGTCTTATGTCATAATCTTTATCCTGCAAACCTTTCTCACTCATGTTGTTAGATTCATCAAAAATAATATGAACATTTTCTTTTACACACATAGTTCTTTTATGAAATATATTGTAAGCTTTACTATGTAGTGAGTAGCGCAGGAAAATTCACTCATCACTTCTGTCATCAAATTTTCCTAGAGATTCTTTGCCATTATTATGCACAAAATATTTGCACCCAAAAACTCTTAGGTGAGTGATGCTGGGCTTTATTCTTCGAAGTAACTCATAGGGAGTTTTCTCAAGAATGGGTCTGACCATGAATTTGTTTAGCAAGTAACGAGCAGTATTGACTGCCTCAACCCAAAATCTCATAGGTAGTCCACTAGCAATCAACAAGGTCCTGCACATGTCTTCTATAGATCTATTCATTCTTTTCATAACTCTATTTTGTCGTGGAGTTCTAGGTGCAGAGATCCATGTATGCTACAGAACTCAAGGAATTTTTAATTTTCAAAATCAGTTCCATGGTCTGTTCTTATACTTAAAACATTACAACCCAATTTCTGTTGAATCATTCTGACAAACACACAGAAAACATCAATAGTTTTATCCTTGGATGCCAGGAACAGGGTCCACGCGTACCTAGAAAAATCATCTACAATGACAAATACACACATCTTGCCTCCCTTTCTTCTCACTCCCATTAGTCCACATAGGTCCATGTGAAGGTGTTCCAGGGGTGGTTTAGAAGTGCTAACAACCTTTTTAGATTTAAAAGATGACCTTACATGTTTTCATCTGACACAAGTATCGCACACTTTGTCGGAAGTGAACTCAATTTTTGGTAGTCCAAAGATGAGGTCCTCTGCTACCAACTTGCTGAGTTGAGATAGGTTGGCATGTCCCAGTGTTCTATGCAAGAACAATGTGTCGTCTTCCACTACACTTGAGCATGTGTGCTCACTTTGAGCAAGAGACATAATGGATATCTTGTAGACATTATTATATCTCTTTCCTTTTAACACAATTTCATCTGTATCCAGGTTATTGACCATGCATATTTGGAATTAAACTTTATCTCATTTCCTTTATCACACATTTGAGAAATGCTAAGAATATTATATTTAAGACCTACTACATAATACACATTTTCCATAGCATGAGAGGCTGACTTACCAACCTTATCAATACAAGTTATCTGGCCTTTTTCCCATTTCCAAATGACACAATCCCTCCTTGGAAGGTTGTCAGTGAGAGGAAGTTTTTCTTTTCTCTAGTCATATGTATTGAACATCCACTGTCTAGATTCCAGTCTTGATTGTTTCCTCTCACTTTAGCATGCACCAGAATTACAAGTTAGTCTTGGGAACCCATACAAGCTTGGGTCCCTTTTTATTTGAAAAAAGTTGAATTAGATCTCTTCTTTCTCACAAGGGAAGAAGATTAACAACTCTTTTCTTATTGACTTTAATCCACTTAGTTTGGACAGTGGACTTGACTTTTTGTTCTTGTTCCTTATTCACATTTTTAGCAAGACCAAATGTGTTCTTAAAATGAGCATGAACTTGTGATGACCCAAAAGGTCATCCGAAGTAATTCCATCTAAATCTGTGTTCTGAGGCCTCAAAATCCTCCGTTAATCTCACCTCGATATGTGTGCGCGGCCCGGGCGGGTAGCCGGTAAGCTTCCATGTGAAATTTTGATAAAAATGGGATTTTTGAATTGAATAATTGAATAAAGTTGACTTTGGTCAACATTTTTGGTAAACGGATTCGGACCCCTGATGTGACGGTCCCGGAGGGTCCGTAGGAAAATATGGGACTTGGACGTATGCCCGGAATCGAATTCAGAGGCCCCAAGCGCGGGAAATGAATTTTTAAACAAAAATTGTTTTCTGAAAATAATAAAGGAATGTGAAAGTGAATAATTATGTGAAAACCTTATTACCGGGCCCGTGTTATGGTTCCGGAGCCCGCAACAGGTTTATTATATGTTGTTTGTCCTATCTGTGAGATTTGGTTTAAAACGGGTTTGATTTGATTGGTTCCGGATCCAAGTGAGAAAACAATGGAGCTAATGAACTTGTGGGGTTTTTAAAGAATTTAAAATGTGGCTTGAGAGGTGATTTTATGTTCCCGAGGTCCGAATGAAATTCCGAGACCGGGAATAGTTCCGTTGTGTCATTTATAACTTATTTGCAAAATTTGAAGTCATTCCGAGTGGTTTAGGCCGACACGGCGCGTTGAAGTGAATTCTAGAATTTCAAAGTTCTTAAGTTTTGAATTCAGGGGTTTTGGAGGGTGATTTTGAGTTTTAGCGTTGTGTTGAGTGTTCCGTGGGCTCGAGCAAGCCCAGGTGCCTCCCGAACTCCGCGCGAGGCCAAAAACCAGCAAAAACCACTGCTGGTGCACAACAGCTAGTGTGACCGCCTCGCAGGTGCGATCCCCAGCCCCCTTGCCCAAAGTCTGCAAGCGCGTGACCGCAGGTGCGGTCCAGGCCTTCGCAGGTGCGACCTTTCCGCAGGGGGAACCAAAATTCCGCAGGAGCGGGACCGCTGGTGCGACTCCCAACCCCGCAGGTGCGAGCCCAGGGTCCTAGGCCCTTTTCCGCAATTGCGATCATTTTCTCGCAGGTGCGAGACCGCACCTGCGGACCTATGGTCGCAGGGGCAGAAACCCCTGTTGGCAGGCCTCTAAAATACTCCAAAATTTCGGGTTTTCTTCATTTTCACCCATCTCCAACCACCATTAGAGAACAACCAAGCTTGGGCATCACGTTCCATGACCACTCCCTGTAAGAGGTAAGTAAAACCCCATAAAAACTTCTAATTTTAACAATAATTCCTAGCTTAATTCACTAATAAACCACCTAAAATCATTGAATTAGGAATAAACTTTAGGGTTCTTAGGAATTTCATGATTTTCCATGTAGGCCATAAATGCTTTAATAAATTACATAACTTCGATCCTTAGACTCCGGGTAACTGATTCCTTCATGAATTTTCAAAAATCTAAACGTGTGGGCCTGGGGTCGAATTTTAGTATTCTCGGAGGAATAGTAGGAAATGTATAATTTGGTTGAGGAATTGGTTTATTGAGTACTTATTGATGTTAATAAATCCATTATGTCTAGATATTCCCGATTCGGAGTTGGATTCGAGAGGAAAGGCTGTGATTGAGGCTTGACTTGCAATTTTTGGAGCCGAGGTAAGTGTTTGGCTTAACCTCAGCTTGAGGGATTAGGTATAGAGTCTTATTTGCTATGTGCAACTCATGTCCAACGTATAGGCGTGGTGACGAGTGTCTATGCGTTGTGGTCAAGTATGCCCGTGAGTCAATTTTGATGAAATTTGTTATGTTCTTAATATTCCCCGCACTATGAGTAGATTATGAATTAAAAGTGATACCTGATGTTGTTTCATGATGTGGAAAGTTAATGAGTTATTTGTTCCAGTGTAGGCTTACACTGTTGAGATTGTATTACTGAGGCGAGGAGGGTTATAGCTGAGACCCTTGTCGGGCATTTGTGATGTTGTAAATGATGATTTCTCTTCGCCGGGACAATAGAATTGTATTGAATATTTCCATGCACTTGAGGCTTTGTGTTGTTGACTTTCATATTATTGTTGCCGAGTGTTAGTATATATGCACGAGGGGACATTCCGCGCCGAGTGTTATTATATATGCACGAGGGGACATTCAGTGCCGAGTGATTGTGATGTTATGCACGAGGGGACATTCCGTGTCGAGTGTTATTATATATGTACGAGGGGACATTCCGTGCCGAGTGA
>ML268583.1:445-44292 GCA_005239495.1 Nicotiana undulata
AAGGGTGCATAGTCCGGGGTTTCATACCCTCAGGACAGGATTTAAAGACATTACTTACCTCAAAACTAGCCCGGAATTATTCCGCAATGCGCTTGTCTCTCAATTCAACCTCTGAAGTCTCCAAATCTACCAAGTTCAGATTTTTATCATCAACATATGCTTAAGGAATGAATTCCAATTGAAAAATATCGAATTTAACTCAAAAATCCGAATTCGGTCAAAACCTGACCCCCGGGTCTGCGTCCCGAAACTTAGAAATTTTTACAGAAAAGTGTTCTTCATCCCATGAGTCCGTACATATAAAGAACACCAAAATCGGAGTTCGTTTGACCCCTCAAATCGACCCTTGAAGGTCTCATAATCTCATGCCCCAAAATCCTATTTTTCTACTGTTTTTCATGAATTAAAGGCTGGTATTAAGGTCTATAATCACCCATAATCGAGTTTTAACTAGAACACTTACCTCAATGAAGAACAAGGATTTCCCTCTTCAAAATCGCCCCAAAGAGCTCTTTCCCGTACAACAATGGTGTAAAAAGGGGTTTAAGTCGCGGAGGGTTTAATTTAAATATGCCCAGTGATTCCTTCACCGCGATCGCAGCCTTGCCCCTGCGATCGCATAGTGTTACGTCCTTTGACTTCCGCGATCGCAGCCTAAATAACCCGATCGCGCTTCACCCTCACACAACCTCACGCGATCGCAACCGTGCCCACGCGATCGCGATGCACCATCAGCTGCTCCCTCACGCGCCCAATTACTCTACGCGATCGCGATCGCACTTCACACCCTGCTCAACTCAAGCGATCGCGACCTCCCCCATGCGATCGCGAAGAACAAAAATCTGCCATTCCTCAGCTAACCCTACGCGATCGCGATCAAGTCCACGCGATCGCACTGCTTAAGCCACTCACCCTATACGATCGCGGACCATTCCTCGCGATCGCAGTGAACAAATTCCAGCTGCATAAACACCAGAAAACCAGCAGTGTTTTCAAGGCTAAACGAGTCCGTTAACCATCCGAAATCAATCTCGAGCCCCTCGGGACCCCAACCAAATATACCAACACATCCCATAACATCATGACAACTTAGTCGCACTCTCGAAACACCAAAACTAACATCAAAACACCAAATTCACATCAGATTCAAGCCTAAGAACTTTGAAATTTCTAAAATTCATCAATGATGCTGAAACTATCCAAATAGAGTCCGATTGACCTGTAATTTTGCAGACAAGTCCAAAATGACATTACGAACTTGTTTCAACTGTCGGAATTCCATTCCGACCCCGATAGCCTATTTTCCGATGCCGTCTGGAATAGCCAAAAACTTACTTTCACCAATTCAAGCCTAATTCTACACCGAACATCACAAAATTATTCTGAACACACTCCTAAGTTCCAAATCACCTAACGAAGCTATACAAGCCATAAAATCCACATTCCGAGGTTGTTTACCAATAAGTCAACTCTTAGTTGACTTTTCCCATTTTAAGGCTATTCTTAAGGACTAAGTGCCTGAATTCTCATTTAACCATTTCGATTCCAAGCCTACCAACTCTAACACATTAATAAAAGAATAACAAATCTATAATAAGTCAATAGCAACAGTTATAATGCAGTTTTTTACGTAACGACAGACCGGGTCGTTACACCCAAGAACTGAAGTCAATAGTCATAAGAATCTAAGAATAAATAAATCTAACTCTGCTAAAACGATAATATATGTCTCTGATTCAAATACTAAAACTAAATAAGGAAGGGAAATGGAGAAGCTGTGGACGTTGAACAGCTACCTCGAAATCCCGTGAACTGCTGCTAACGAACAAGGAAGCTACTGCTCCAAACCGGTACCTGAATCTATGCACAGAGGCACAGGGAGTCTTTATGAGTACGCCAACTCAGTAGTAATGAAAATAAATCACAGTTTGAGAAATATAGAGCACACAGTACAGATACACCAATTCACAAAACCAGTAAAACACCAAGTCACCAGGTAGTATTCATCAAATATATGAGTTCAAAAATCAGTTTCCAGAAATCCTTTGAGCCAAGTGTAATATCAGAATATCTCAGTAAAATTCTCAGTAAAAACCATTTTGAAAATGAAGTAAATCATAGTTTGAAAACTCAGTAAAAATATTCATAAATCTGCCCTCGGGCCGTAATCATTTCTCATCACAATATCTTTCAGTATTAGCCCATCAGGCAACCTCACAATCACTCTGCCCATCAGGCAACCTCACAATCACTCTGCCCATCAGGCAACCTCACAATCACTCTGCCCATCAGGCAACCTCACAATCACTCTGCCCATCAGGCAACCTCAAAATCACTCTGCATAAGCCCCGCGGGCATCACTCATTAGGTACCTGTGCTCAATGGGGGTGTGTACAGACTCCGGAGGGGCTCCTACAGCCCAAGCGTTATAATAAGCCACAGCATGGCATAAATCACACATAATATAGGCTCGCGGCCTCACTCATATCATATCACCCTCACAATATAGGCCAGCAGCCTCACTCATATCATAACATCCTTACAATATAGGCCAGCAGCCTTACTCAGTCAGACACTCTCAATTTGCCCTTCAGGCCATAATATACCGGGTTCTTGACCCAAAAATAGTGTTTCATTTTCAAAATACTCTGAGTATCAAAATAATTTCACAGAAAAGACTGAGTGAAAAATCATAACATATCAATGAGGAAAACAGTAAAACATTTACCAAGGGGTAAACAGATCGGCACTAGGCCCCAAACATGGCTTACAGCCCAAATCATATCAAGTATATATAGTACTATTGGGAAATAAGCTTTAAAAATCGTTTCACAACTCAATAGTCGCCTAAGTAAGGAATATATATCCAAAGTTTCAACCTTTGTATTTCAAAACCCGTGAAGGGGTGCATAGTCCGGGGTTTCATACCCTCAGGACAAGATTTAAAGACATTACTTACCTCAAAACTAGCCCGAAAACTATTCCGCAATGTGCTTGCCTCTCGAATCAACCTCCGAAGACTCCAAATCTACCAAGTTCAGATTTTTATCATCAATATATGCTTAAGGAACAATTTCCAATCGAAAGATATCAAATTTAACCCAAAAATCCGAAATTGGCCAAAACCCGACCCCCATGCCCGCATCCCGAAACTCAGAAATTCTTATGCAAGAGTGTTCTTCGTCCTCTCACGAATTCGTATATATAAAGAACACCAAAATCGGAGTTTGTTTGACCCCTCAAATCGATCCCTAAAGGTCTCATAATCTCAAGCCCTATAACCCAATTTTTCCACTGATTTTCCATGAATTTACACTGGTTTTATGTTCTATAATCATCCATAATCGAGTTTTAATGATCAAAATACTTATCTATATGAAGAACACTGACTTCCCTCTTCAAAACGCGTCCAAAAAGCTCTTTGTCCGTACAAAAATGGTGTAAAAGGGGTTTAGGTCGCGGAGGTGTTTTTATTTAACTAAAAATATGGGCCGCGTTCGCGTTTACCAATCTCCCTGCCCTTCACGGTCGCGGTCAACGAGTCGTGTTCGCACTGCTTCCTTCGCCTAACCCTTCGCGATCGCGCCCCTAGGTCCGCGAACGCATAGGCCAAATGACCTGGGGGTCCCGCTGGTGAACTAACCTTATGCGAACGCACCATTGCCCCCGCATTCATGCTGCACCGGCCAATTCCTCTCCGCGTTCTCACCTTCCCAGTCGCGAACGCGTAGGCCAAAATCTCTGCTCCCAAAAGTCCTCTATGCGAACGCGAGCTGACCTCTGCGATCGCATAGAGTAAAACACCTGTGCAAAAACACCAGAAAACCAGCAGTGTTTTCAATTCCCAACGAGTCCGTTAATCACCTGAAATCGATCCCGAGCCCCTCAGGACCTCAACCGACCATACTAACATGTTAGATATGATCATTCAAACTTAGTTGCACTCTCAAAACACCAAGACTAACATCAAAATACCAAATTCACATCGGATTCAAGCCTAAGAACTTTGATATTTCTAAAATCCACCAATGATGCCGAAACTATCCAAATCAACCCCGATTGACCTGAAATTTTGCAGACAAGTCCAAAATAACATTAAGAACCTGTTCCAACTATCGGAATTCCATTCCGATTCCGATAGCCTATTTTCCACTGCCGACCGGAATCGCCAAAAACTAACTTTCGCCAATTCAAGCCTAATTCTACACCGGACATCACAAAATTATTCTGAACACACTCCTAAGTACCAAATCACCTAATGAAGCTATTCGAGCCATAAAATTCGCATTCCGAGGTCGTTTACCAATAAGTCAACTCTCAATTGACTTTTCTCATTTCACGGCTAGTTTCAAAGACTGAATGACTAGACTCTCACTACAACCATTCTGATTTCAAGCCTACCAACTCTAATACATCAAATAAAGAATAACCAATCTATAACAAGGCAATAACAACAATTAAAATGCAGGTTCTACATAACGACAAACTGGGTCGTTACATTCTCCCTCTCATAAACAAACGTTCGTCCTCGAACGAGTCTAGAAACATACCTGGAGTCTCAAACAAGTGCGGATATTTGCTTTGCATCTCCCGCTCGGTCTCCCAAGTATCCTCCTCCACTAGCTTACCTCTCCACTGCACCTTCACTGATGCTATCCCCTTAGATCTCAGCTTTCTTACCTCACGAGCCAAAATTGCTACCGGTTCCACCTCATATGACATATCATCCTCGAGCTGAACTGTGCTGAAGTCTAACACATGAGACGGGTCACCAACATATTTTCTAAGCATTGACACATGAAACACCGGATGAACACTCGACAAGCTGGGTGGCAAAGCAAGTCTATAAGCCACCTCTCCAACCTTCCGAAGCACCTTAAAAGGACCAATAAACCGAGGACTCAGCTTTCCTCTCTTCCTGAACCTCATAACACCCTTCATGGGAGATACCTTCAGCAGTACCTTATCACCTTCCATAAATGACACATCCCAGACCTTTCGGTCCGCATAACTCTTCTGCCTAGACTGCGTCGTGCGAAGTCGCTCCTGAGTGAACTTCACCTTCTCCAACGCATCCTGAAACAAATATGTGCCCAATAACTTAGCCTCACCAGGCTCGAACCAACCAACCGTAGATCTACACCTCCTACCATATAAAGCCTCATACGGAGCCATCTGAATATTGGACTGATAGCTGTTATTATATGCAAACTCCGCTAATGGAAAAAACTGATCCCATGAACCACCAAAATCAATCACACAAGCGCGTAACATATCCTCCAATATCTGAATTGTCCGTTCTGACTGCCCGTCGGTCTGAGGATGAAATGTGGTTCTCAACTCTACATCAGTACCCATACCTCTCTGTACAGCTCTCCAAAACTGAGATGTGAACTGAGTACCTCTGTCATAAATAATAAAAATCGGAACTCCATGCAACCGGACAATCTCCTTAATGTAAATACTAGCTAACCGCTTTGAAATATAAATAGTACTGGCGGGAATGAAATGCGCGAACTTGGTCAATCTATCCACAATGACCCAAATAGAATTAAAACCCTTCGAAGTCCGTGGAAGCCCAACTACAAAATCCATAGTAATTCTCTCCCATTTCCACTCTGGAATATCTAACCTCTGAAGCAAACCACCTAATCTCTGGTGCTCATACTTGACCTGCTGGCAGTTGATACACCGTGCTACATACTCAACAATATCTCTCTTCATCCGTCTCCACCAATATTGTTGTTTCAGATCCTGATACATCTTCGCGTCACCCGGATGAATAGAATACCGCGAGCTGTGAGCCTCTGCTAATATCAACTCTCTAATACCCGCTACATTGGGAACGCAAATACGGCCCTTCATCCTCATGACTCCATCATCACCAATAGTCACATCTCTGGCATCACCCCGACGAACTCTATCCTGAAGAACTAATAAGTGTTGTTCATCATACTGCCATTCCTTAATCTGATCAAATAAAGAAGACCGGGAAGCCATGCTAGCTACCACTCGTGGAGGGTCTGACAAATCCAATCTCACCAACTGACCTACTAAAGCCTGAACATCAAGGGATAAAGGTCGCTCTGCTGCTGAAAGGTAAGCTAGACTTCCCAAACTCTCGGCTCTGCGACTCAAGGCATCATCCACCACATTGGCCTTCCCCGGATGGTACAAAATAGTCAAGTCATAGTCCTTGAGAAGCTCCAACCATCTCCTCTGCCGAAAATTCAAGTCTTTCTACCTCAGCAGATACTGCAAACTACGATAATCGGTGAAACTCTCACACTGTACCCCATACAAATAATGCCGCCAAATCTTCAAGGCATGGACAATGGCAACTAACTCAAGATCGTGCACTGGATAATTCTTCTCGTGCACCTTCAACTGTCTCGATGCGTAGGCAATCACCCTACCGTCCTGCATCAACATCGCTCCCAAGCCAACTCTAGAAGCATCATAATAAACCGTATAAGAACCCGAACCAGTAGGCAGAATCAACACCGGAGCTATAGTCAATGCCGACTTGAGCTTTTGAAAGCTCTCCTCACATTCATCGGACCATTGGAATAGAACACATTTATGTGTCAATTTGGTCAGAGGTGAAGCAATAGAAGAAAATCCTTCCACAAAGCGACGGTAGTAACCCGCCAAGACCAAGGAAACTTAGAATCTCAGTAGCTGAAGACGGTCTAGGCCAACTCTGCACCGCCTCAATCTTCTTCAGATCAACCTGAATACCCTCACTAGACATCACGTGCCCCAAGAAAGCTACCGAACCAAGCCAAAACTCACACTTAGAGATTTTGCATAAAGCTTCTCCCCTCTCAATCTCTGCAACACGATTCTCAAGTGCTGAGCATGCTCTTCCTGGCTACAAGAATAAACCAGGATGTCATCAATGAACACAATAATGAAAGTATCAAGGTATGGCTGAAACACACTGTTCATCAATTGCATGAACGCTGCTGGGGCATTGGTCAGCCCAAATGACATAAGCAGAAATTCATAATGACTGAACCTGGTCCTGAAAGCCGTCTTCGGAATATCAGAATCCCGAATCTTCAACTAATGATACCCCAACCTCAAGTCAATCTTGGAGAATACCTTAGATCTCTGAAGCTGATCAAATAAGTCATCAATACGTGGCAAAGGATAACGGTTCTTCACTGTAACCTTATTCAACTGCCTATAGTCAATACACATGCGCATCGAACCATCCTTCTTTTTCACAAACAACACCGGCTCACCCCAAGGCGATACACTAGGTCGAATGAACCCCTTATCTAAGAGTTCCTGAAGTTGCTCTTTTAATTCTTTCAACTCTACTGATGCCATACGGTAAGGTGGAATAGAGATAGGATGAGTATCTGGCACCAGGTCAATACCAAAATCAATATCCCTGTCAGGTGGCATGCATGGCAGGTCTGCAGGGAATACATCTTGAAAATCACGGACTACAGGGACAACATCAACAGATGGAGTCTCACTACTAACATCCCTCACAAACGCAAGATAAGATTCACACCCTTTCTCAACCATACGTTGAGCCTTTAAATAAGAAATCAGTCTACTAGGTACATGCTCTATAGACCCCCTCCACTCAACTCTCGGAACTCCGGGCATAGCTAAGGTTACGGTCTTAGCGTGACAATCAAGAATAGCATGACATGGGGATTACCAATCCATGCCCATAATTACATCAAAATCGACCATACTGTGTAACCTCAAGTCCACTCAGGTCTCCAGACGCTCAATAGATATAAGACACGACCGATACACACGGTCCACAACAATAGTATCACCCACCATAGTAAAAACATGGACAGAAGTAACTAGAGACTCACGGGGCATATTCAAAAAATGAGCAAAATAGGATGAGACATAAGAGTACGTGGAACCAGGGTCAAATAAAGCCAAAGCATCGGTGTGACAAACTGAAATAGTACATGTAATCACCGCATCTGAATCCCTAGCATCATGCCTAGCCGAAAGTGCATAAATACGTGGTTGGCCTCCACCTGCTCGACCTCCCTCTCTAGGACGGCCTCTAGCTGCCTGACCACCACCCCTAGAGACCTGGGTAGGTGATGAAGTGACTAGGGCTGAAGCCGAGGGCTGAACCCTCTGCTGAGATGAACTACTAGGACGACGGGGACGCCGCCTCCACTCATGTCCGAACTCTCTATACTCATAACTGACTACCTTGATCTAGAGATGAAAACTGACGAAAACCCCTGCCACCATGATAACCACCAGACGAACCATGCATAGAAGAACCCTGATAAGATGATGCTCGGGCAAAGCTCTGAGCTGGGAAGGCACTAAAAGATGAACGTCCCTGATGAGAATTGCGAGGACCTTGCCTCGAAGATACACCACTATAAGTTGGGCGAACTTCCGGTGGAGGTCTAAATGAACGACCTCTGTTAGGATGAAATTTCCGTCTCAGAGGAGCACCACTGAAATTACCTGCTCCCCGAGGCCTCCTGACCTCTCTCTCCTCACGATCCTTCCTACGAACCGACTCAATATCCCGAGCAATGTCAACAACCTTCTCAAATGTAGCTCCAGACACTATCTCTCTCTTTAGTCATCAAAATCCGAAGCTGATAAGTAAGACCATCTACAAACCTCCTAATCCTCTCCCTATTAGTAGGGACAATCTCATAATCATGTCTGGCTAACTCAGAAACCTCATCTCGTACTGAGTAATTGACAACTCTCCCTGACGTAACTGCTCAAACTGCCTGCGTTGCTCCTCTCTGTGGGACTGAGGAACATACTTCTCCAAAAGGATCGTGGAAAACTGTTGCCAGGTGAGAGGTGCTGAACCAACTGGCCTACGCCTCTCGAATGATTCCCACCAAGTAAAAGCAGCACCCGCAAACTGAAATGTAACAAACGAGACCCCACTGGTCTCCAAAATACCAGCAGTACATAGTATCCTCTGGCATTTATCCAGAAAACATTGGTCATCCTCACCATCTGTATCGCTGAAAGTCGGAGGCTTAAACCTGTTGAACCTCTCCAGTCTACGTTGCTCATCCTCGGGCATAGCTGTAACCATAAAATCCTGGACTGGGACAATCGGCTGAGCTGGGTCAACCCCCGGTGTTTGAATACCCTGTACAGTCTGCTCAGGTGTCCGGGCAACTGGAGTCTGATTGCCTCCCCCGGCCTGAGCTGCAGTGGCAGTAGTGGACATAGCAACTGCTTGAGCTAAACTGGAACACACCGTCAATATATGTGCCAGAGTTTCCTGAAGACCCAGAATAATAATAGGCATTGCCGGTGCCTGAGCCTATTCCGCTGGAGCGCCATCGGCGAGAACCTGATCTTGAACGATAGGGGGATCCTGTGGTACTACCCCGGCTGCTGCCTGAGCTGGTCTACTACCTCTACCACGACCCTGACCCCTTGTGTGTCTGGCTGGTGCCTGGTCACCCTGATCGGTATTGCGTGTCCTCACCATCTGGGAGAGAATGAAGCAACATAAGTTTAGATTTAAAGAATCAATAGATTGGAAAGAAAGAGTTCAAGAAAATAGAGATGTTTCCTAAAGGTTCTGCAGCCTCTCGAAGATAAGTACAGACGTCTCCGTACCGATCTGCAAGACTCTACTAAACCTGCTCATGACCGTTCAGTCCTATGTTACCTAAAGCTCTGATACCAACTTGTCACGACCCCAAATCCTAACAGGCTGTGATGGAGCCTATCGTGGAACTAGGCTAGCCAACCATCCCATTACTACGCTTTTGTTCAATTATAACAGTTCACAATTTAATAATAAGCATGCAACCATGACATCGATTAATATAATTAAGTCTTAGCGTTCCCATATTAGCCTAATCAAACTTCCCAAGAATTGGAGTCAATAGTCATGAGCATCTAAGAATAAATAAATCTAACTCTGCTAAAACTATAATATATGTCTCTGATTCAAATACTAAAACTAAATAAGGAAGGGAAATGGAGAAGATGTGGACGCTGGACAGCTACCTCGAAATCCTGTGAACTGCTGCTAACGAACAAGGAAGCTACTGCTCCAAACCGGTACCTGAATTTGTGCACAGAGGCACAGGGAGTCTTTATGAGTACGCCAACTCAGTAGTAATGAAAATAAATCACAGTCTGATAAATATAAAGCACACAGTACAGATACACCAATTCACAAAACCAATAAAACACCAAGTCACCAATTAGTATTCATCAAATATATGAGTTCAAAAATCAGTTTCCAGAAATCCATTGAGCCAAGTGTAATATCAGAATATCTCAGTAAAATTCTCAGTAAAAACCAGTTTGAAAATGAAGTAAATCATAGTTTGAAAACTCAATAAAAATATTCATAAATCTGCCCCTCGGGCCATAATCGTTTCTCATCATAATATCTTTCAGTATTAGCCCATCAGGCAACCTCACAATCACTCTGCCCATCAGGCAACCTCACAATCACTCTGCCCATCGGGCAACCTCACAATCACTCTGCCTATCAAGCAACCTCACAATCCCTCTGCCCATCAAGCAACCTCACAATCACTCTGGATAGGCCCCGCGAGCATCACTCATTAGGTACCTACGCTCACTGAGGGTGTGTACAGACTCCGGAGGGTCTCCTACAACCCAAGCGCAATAATAAGACACAACATGGAATAAATCACACATAATATAGGCCCGCAGCTTCACTCATATCATATCAACCTCACAATATAGGCCAGCATCCTCACTCATATCATAACATCCTCACAATATAGGCCAGCAGCCTCAGTCAGTCAGACACTATCAATTTGCCCTTCGGGCCATAATATACTGGGTTCTCGACCCAAAAATAGTGTTTCATTTTCAAGAAGTAGTATCAAAATACTCTGAATGTTAAAACAATTTTACAGAAAAGACTGAGTGAAAAATCATAACATATCAGTGAAGAAAATAGTAAAACATCCCCAAGGGGTAAACAGATCGGCACTAGGCCCCAAACATGGCTAACAGCCCAAATCATATCAAGTATATATAGTCCTATTGGAAATAAGCTTTAAAATCTGTTTCGCAACTCAATAGTCGCCTAAGTAAGGAATATATCTCCAAAGTTTCAACCTTTGTATTTCAAAGCCCGTGAAAGGGTGCATAGTCCGGGGTTTCATACCCTTAGGACAGGATTTAAACACATTACTTACCTCAAAACTTGCCCGAAATCTATTCTGCAATGCGCTTGCCTCTCGAATCAACCTCCGAAGGCTCCAAATCTACCAAGTTCAGATTTGTATCATCACTATATGCTTAAGGAACAATTTCCAATCGAAAGATATCAAATTTAACCAAAAAATCCGAAATTGGCCAAAACCCGACCCCGGGGCTCGCATATCGAAACTAAGAAATTTTATGCAAAAGTGTTCTTCGTCCTCTCACGAATCTGTACATATAAAGAACACCAAAATCGGAGTCCGTTTGACCCCTCAAATAGACCCCTAAAGGTCTCATAATCTCAAGCCCTAAAACAAAATTTTTCCACTGATTTTCTATGAATTTACACTGGTTTTATGTTCTATAATCATCCATAATCGAGTTTTAATGATCAAAATACTTACCTCTATGAAGAACACTGACTTCCCTCTTCAAAACTCGTCCAATAAGCTTTTTGTCCGTATGAAAATGGTGTAAAAAGGGTTTAGGTCGCGGAGGGGCTTTTATTTAACTGACCAGAAATATGTTCTTTGCGATCGCGGTCAATGGGCTGCGTTCACGTTGACCAATCTCCCTGCCCTTCGCGATCGCGGTCAACGAGCCGCGTTCGCACTGCTTCCTTCGCCTAACCCTTCGCAATCGTGCCCCCAGGTCCGCGAACGCATAGGCCAAATGACCTGGGGGTCCAACTGGTGAACTAACCTTATGCGAACGCACCATTGCCCCCGCGTTAGCGATGCACCGGCCAATTCCTCTCCGCGTTCGCACCTTCCCAGTCGCGAACGCGTAGGCCAAAATCCCTGCTCCCAAAATTCCTCTATGCGAACGCGAGCTGACATCCGCGATCGCATAGAGTAAAACACCTGTGCAAAAACACCAGAACACCAGCAGTGTTTTCAATTCCCAACGAGTCCGTTAATAACCCGAAATCAATCCCGAGCCCCTCGAGACCTCAACCAACCATACTAACATGTTACATATTATCATTCAAACTTATTTGCACTCTCAAAACACCAAGACTAACATCAAAATACCAAATTCACATCGGATTCAAGCCTAAGAACTTTGATATTTCTAAAACCCACCAATGATGCCGAAACTATCCAAATCAACCCCGATTGACCTGAAATATTGCAGAAAAGTCCAAAATAACATTACGAACCTGTTCCAACTGTTAGAATTTCATTCCGACCCCGATAGCCTATTTTCCACTGCCGACCGGAATCGCCAAAAACTAACTTTCGCCAATTCAAGCCTAATTCTACACCGGACATCACAAAATTATTATGAACACACTCCTAAGTCCCAAATCACCTAACGAAGCTATCCGAGCCATAAAATTTGCATTCCGAGATCGTTTACCAAGAAGTCAACTCTCAATTGACTTTTCTCATTTCAAGGCTAGTTTCTAAGACTGAATGACTAAACTCTCACTACAACCATTCTGATTTCAAGCCTATCAACTCTAATACATCAAATACATTGTAACCAATCTATAACAAGGCAATAACAACAATTAAAATGCAGGTTCTACGTAATAACAGACCGGGTCATTACAACTCACTTATAAGAATTCAAATTCCAAAATTGTATCTTTATTCGTAATAAGACGATGCCTACGTTCAGAAAGATGATCGATAAGAGATATAGATGTGGAAGTGTTGAATTAGAGGAACTCGACTTTGTATATCCTCCCTATCTCCTGATCGAGCTTGTGTAGGTAGATGTTGCCTAGTAGGGCCGATAGTAATACACTGTGTGCTCAGAGATTTCATATCTCTCCCACGTGTGATTCATCCTAACAACTATAGATTAGGTTAAAAAAGTGCCCCTACACATGCAAAAAACTAATTGAAAGGGCAAAAAAGACGAAGTCCAAAGCATTGACTGAAGAGGGGGGCAAAGAACCGGCCTTCTATCCCGGTGAACAATGTTCCACTTATTAGGCGGGGACAGGTTTTTCCTTTATATGCTTTAGTAGATAGAAAGACTCTTTGACGGGCTACTCCCCAAGCAGAACAACCTCACTGTCTCCCGAAGCAGCCTAGTCACACAATGCAGTTGGTTTTCCTGGATGCTCTATAGGAATCCATCGCTATTCCTTTCCTCCACCGATAAATGTTCATCCCAAGTCACAAGAGCAATCTCTTTTTTTTAATTTGTGCTTATGATAAGTAAGTATGAGGTCTTCAGCAGATCATGTGCGTACTGAAAGGTGCAAGCCTCTTGATTAAGAGCCTTAAGGCAAGAATGCTTATCCACCTCTATGGTGAAATACAATGAGAGATTAAGAAGATAAATACAAGTTTCAATAAGCAAAAGAAGTAAGATGAAGAAGGGTACGAGGCGCCCAGTTAATGAAGGTTAATAACGTTTATAATTGAGGCAGAGGAACATAAGCTTTTTGAGTTATATTCAACACTAACAGGGGTATGTACAATTGGTCACACCCATTTCAGTTATTCCCTATGGGGGCTAACTGGTGTAGATTTAAGAAGAGGACGGGATATCACGATCCAGATGGGGTTAGAGTGGCCCAAAATAGTGAATGGATTGTTTGCTTTTGTTGGCATTTCCGAAGGGTATTACAAATGTGTCAATAGGTTTTCTTGTGAGACACCCAGATGGTGCACCCTAAAATATTATGATTAGATGTGAATACTAGCATTTAGAAGATAGGCACTGAAAGCCTGGATGGGATAAATATTACCTTAAGTGTGACTCTCATCCCTAGTAAAGCGAGGATGGTGAGCAACCCAAAGAGCCATAGGATGGAGCAAAGGGAAGCTAAAAGCGAAAGAATGTCGTATTGAAGTTTTCACAAGAAAAGGGATATGCAAAAATATTAGCAGAGTAATGAGAAGAGAGATAAGGAAGCATTATGAATAAGGTGTGATACATGGATGAAAACGGTAGAGTGTTACAGAACCTATAGTCAAATGAAGTAAGAGACGAAAGGTGGTGGGCCTTAAGATGACGAAAGAGTATAGACCATAAGGTTATATCCTCATTTTGAGAAATAAGTTTGTAACTCCAACGCGACTACCAGAGGGGAGAGTTAATCCCTAGAGTAACAGAAATCAGTATGGACTGGCAAACAAGATAAACTAAATATGAATTAGGGACTGAATGATTGGGAAGTACTCGGTACCATGGGAATTTCAGATTTTATTCTGGCGGTAATATAAGGGACCACAGAAGAAGATTCATGATGAATACAGAGAATGTCATTATAATACTTGAGATATATTCAAACAAGAGTCGGGGTAGTTAAATGTACCATGTGAGTATTACGCAAATAAAAGAGAATGCCACTGGGAAGACAGTCAAAATATCAGTTCAGAAGCAACCCTACAAGCACAATGATACGGAGGTAAGCAACTACCGATGATTATAGGCAAGGAAGGACATCAAAAGGTCCGTAATAAGCTTGCAGCTTTACACGAGTCAGAAGGTCCTCCTTAAGTACTACAATGGAAGACTAGATGAGGAAATAAGAAAGAAGGCTTCAACCTAAATATAGAAACTCGAAGTAGAATTGGTCATATGAGTTGCACGAAAACTCTAGCATGTGTGGGAACTAAGATAAGATAAGTATGCACGCAACAAGGGGACAAAAGACCAGGAAAGGTAATAGCTTACATTGAAGAAAGCTAAGAAGGAACAAAAGAAATTATTCGATCAATGATCCCGAGTTGGTGACGTTATAAACGCACTTAAGAGTTTGGAGTTTTATACCTGCATCGTATACAGCCGTAGAGGATTCTAGTATATGTTAAAAGAAAGAATTGAGCTCGGGTCATAGATGAAGGATTAAATTGTTAAAGGATTTTATCATAAATATCCCTCAGCGCCTATGAAAGGCTAAAGTAATAACTAATATCAGGAGCCTCAGGTCGGAAGATATCTTAAGCCTACATAGAGGCTAATCAGAAAGAAGAGGAGACTAAAGAGTTACATCGACTAAGAAAAACATGAGGGATCAAGAGAATTATAGACCTCAGGATCACTCTCAAGTAGCAGAGGTATAAGAAAGATAGTACAGTAGCCATATTTTATAATAGCTCTATGATGAAGCCACATGAAGAGTACCAGCCTCATAAGAAGTCAGTACGAAGCTCCCACCAGATTATGTATGCACCAGAGGTGTAAGAATTATAATAGAACTTCAAGTTATGGACGTGAATTATACCTATATGGGAGGGAGGTCATGAAAGAGATAGAAGATACGATGCGAGATTTTAAGGTAAGTAAGGTAAAGGTAAACAGAGTACGAGATACTCAAAGGCAGAATATGTGAATAGTCCATACTTCGGATAAAGGCTAGAAGTGTTGGGATTCAATATCCAGGAATGATAGCGGCATAGTCAGTGGCATATCTCATATCCTATGGGTTCTAGGTATCGAGGAGGCTAATTAAGACAGTAAAGAAGAGTTAGAGACAATGTGATGTCTCGCTTGATGTCCCAGAATGACATAAGGAAATCTATGATGCAAGCAAGTTGAAAGGTTGCAAGTAATATAAATAGAATTGTGTAGGTCGCAAGCCATTGTATGGCGAAGCGACAAGGTTCTAGAAGACAAGAGTAAGGATAAGAAAGGGCGAGCAAGAAGGTAACGAAAATGGATAAGTCCTCAGGATTAAGCCCATGAAAACAAGAAGGGCAGATGGTCTCTCTAAATTATACAGAGCTCACTATAGCTGAATGAACTCAAAGGAGTCTAAGACTAATAGCATTTGGAATGCCATCCTGATAATAGAATGAGGGTGTAATTGTGATAGATAAAAGATGATGTTCGGGCCTTCGATTGAGTAAGGATTCAACGAAGAAAAGAAACGTATCTTATGAATTAGATAGGATTAAAGTACCCACGCAAGGTGAATCGTATTGGGATGCTGTGAGGTACGGTTATGAAAGCAGGGTACCGCCCCAGGTGGATCAATCTAATCATTTCAGAAGTTCCCCGATAAAACGTGAATCTTAGTAGCAATATTACATAAAAGGTTAAGTTATCAGTGATATATTGTAGATCAATATTGAGGAGAATCAACAATAGACGGAAAAAAGTCACAAAGTATGAGATGAGACTAGGCTATCATTCTAAAGATGAGCGGTGATGAAGGAGCATTAAAAAAAATTATACATATGAAATAAGCAACGAGAGTAAGCAGGGATTTGGTAGCACACCTCAGCAACGATAAATTAAAGTAAGAGTTATGGCAATAAATTCATACGGATGGCTAAACAGACCTATGCGATTAGATATAGCAATATTCGTGAATTCAACAAATTACCAAGCGAAGAACTTCAGTATACTCATATATACCCAAAGGGACATCTTATCAAGCTCTACATATCAAGTCTAGAGATTGGGCACACTTACAAGGTCAAAATTGTACAGGCTGCATGATTAAAGGTAGCAACAGTTACGAGATTGGAAGGATTCCGACTACAAGTTGTGATGTGAGAAGGAGACCTAAAGGAGAAATGCCCTGGACTTTGGAATTATTCGCAGAACAGGCTCCTAGATGGCAAGGGAAGTTCTAAAGTATTCGGAAAATATAAGTTATGAAAATGATAAGTGCATCAGTCAACATTCGAGGACGGATATTCCAAAGAGGGGAATGATGTTACGCCCCACAATATTACGTCGGTATTTTGTCCCGTAGTATTAAATTACGACGATGTTGTACCTTGCAGTATTGTACGTTGAATTTTTCGTAAGGTAATTGACATCAGTCCAAGAAAAAGATTATTTGGAGATTATCAGGATTATGCTATTTATAACAAGCGATAAGTATGTGTCATGAAGGACAAAGGGTGCACAAATTAAAGAAAACGAGTTTCATTGAAAGTGGCCAATTTGGGATAAAATACGGGTCGAACGATAATACCCGATATTTATGGACCAGTACCATACAAGGTGCCATATGACCACGGTAGTATGATGTATAAAGTATATTAAAAATAAGTAGAATTTTAAGTAATTTGAGATAAAAAAATTTATGCGGCTAATTGATTAATTACCGAGTAACGAGACATTACCTAATGAACTAATAAGGGGATAAAGATTAATAATGCCCCCAAAAAAAACGTGGCACCAAGAAAGCTTACCAAACATATGACTAAGTAATTAGGTAATCATAGGTGGAAACTAACTAAGCTAAGAAAGGGGCACATCATTTCTATATAATTCTTACCATCAGAATTGTATTAGGAACTTTTACAATTCTTATCAATCCATTTTCTTGTCAATTCTTACGTTAGGAAGTTTTACAATTGTATTAGATACATCATTTCTTATCAATTCTTACATTACGAAGTTTATCAAAGACAACAGAATGTTGCCATCTTACCAAAACTTTCAAATTTCTGATTTTCAACACCTTATTAACAACGAGGATTTTAGAAGCCTAACAACGTAAAATTTTTGCGGTTCTAAAGGAGTACGGTACAATTTTCTCCAAAAATATTATATGGAGTTTTCCCAACTCCAGGTATGTTAAGGCTACCCCTTCTTTCTTTCGGCATGGTCCAAATTATATTGAAGAAACGAGCAAATACACAGTTTCTATAAATTACTCTATTCATAGAAATAGTAGGGGTGTCTATATTCTTGATTCCCCATGAGAATTATTATTATTTTCTGTTCATGGGTCTCAGAATAATATGCAGTTGGAAAAGTTTATCCGGAAGGAATATTGAGATTATTACGTACTCTTCATGCATTTCATATGTAAAGACCCGTAAAAAATTTTGTTCAAAATAATGCCTGAATAAGTCCGCGAGTTGTTATAGTGGTATAAATTCTAAAAACGGACCTTGATTGTGTAAAAGTACCCCGCAATTTGAAAGAATAAAATTTTCTAGAAGTTGGGCGTTATGCGACGCACTATGCGATCGCATAACGGGTATGCGGACCGCATAATGGTCGCATACCTGGGCAGGCCACTGCCCAATTTGAGGACAACTATGCGGTCCATTATGCGATCGCATTTCGGTTCCGCGGATCGCATAGTTGTCGCATTCTTGCCCCGTTGATTTTTGTGAGGGAGGTTATGCGATCGCATAACCTGTATGCGGACCGCATAGTGGTCGCATACCTGCACAGTGTGTTTTAATTTTTGGCCCACCTGGAGGGCCATTCTGCGGACCGCATGTCAGGAATGCGATCGCATTCCTGTGTCGGGCTCCTAATTTTTCTAATTTTAAAACCCGACCACCAGTTCATTAAAACACCCCACCCCTTCATTTTAACAAGTTTTCTGAACAAAATAGAGAGAAGGAAAGGGGAGTTCTTGAGAGAGAAAGTGGTCATTCCATCAAGTTGGTTTTCAAAGTCCCTCAGGCCTGATAATTCGAGTAATCTTCTTCTTCCTCATTCTAGAAGGTAAGGGTTCCCAACCCTTTTTTCACTAATTTTCTGATTTTAAATAAAGGAAGGATTTGCATTGATTGTTTCTTGAAAATATTAACTAAGACCTTGCATGCATGTTTAAAAATGGTGCTAATCTAGTAAGAGGGAGTGGTTTGGGGTAAATTTCACAAAGGCGGGGTTGGTAATCTAATGGGGTCACATAGTGTTTGGAAAAATGTTTAAGAGAGTCTGAATTGCATGCATGACTTCCAATTCTAAGTTTAATACGTTTATTTATGAACTAGATTTACGGTACTAGTCGGTTCGGTGATTTGTGAGTAAAAGTTAAAAAGGGGATTTCGACTCCAGGTATGTATGGCTAACTTTAATCCTTGTAAAATCCCTTTTGTTGTGATAAGCATACGGTATGTGTACTTATATGGAAATATGTGTATTGACTGTCTAGTTGATTACTACCCCACTGTGTTAGATGAGATTTTGATTTGTGACTTGGCATGCCCACTTTATTATGTGCAAAGATGGTAGTTGTTCAAAGTTATTGATATGGAGCATTGTAAATAAGTTGAATGGTTATGGCAACACCTTGTGCATAAATTGTTGCTTGATGAAAGTTTGGGATGCTTTGAGCCCAAGTAAATGAATTGTTAAATGTGAACTTGTGATCCTTGAAAGGAAGGCCCTTGTGATGAAATTGTTTGGTGTTGTTGTTGAATTTGTGATCCTTGAAAGTAAGGCCCTTGTGATGAAATTGTTTGGTGTTGTTGTTGAAATTGTAATCCTTGAAAGTAAGGCCCTTGTGATGAAATTGTTTGGTGTTGTTGTTGAAATTGTAATCCTTGAAAGTAAGGCCCTTGTGGTTGAAATTGTGATCCTTGAAAGGAAAGCCCTTGTGATGAAATTATTGATGGTGTTGTTATGAAATATAAATTGTCAGGCGGGGTCGGGTTGCGGCCCGCAACACGAAGTAATAAGGTGTGGGTTGTGGTGATAAGGGTGGTCGAGGTAATAAGGGTGGACGAGGTAATAAGAGTGGAAAAGTGATCGTTATCACTATTGATATGAAAATTGTGAAACTCGTGAATATGGTGGTGTTGGAAAGGGAAAAAGGAGAGATTGTAAAATTGTTGACTTTGATTGTCTCTTTCCGTATGTTTTGATTGTTGGTCCTATTGTTGTCCTTTTCTTATCTGTAATATTGGTTGATTGTACTTGGGATAAAGTTTGTTCATACATACTAGTACTATTCCATAGTACTAACGTCCCTTTTGCCGGGAGTGCTACATCATTTATATGGATGTAGGTGGTTCCATAGCAGGTAGCTCAGCCCGTCGTTAGTGGCACCTCCTCTTCATCTCTGCAGCAATTGTGGTGAGCCCCTCTTCTTCTCGGAGCCGTGTGTGGATCATACCACCTTCTTTTGTTTATGTTGTAAAGGTATAGTCGGGGCCTTATAACCGGCAGGTTATGTAAAAATCCCTAATATTCGTAGAGGCTCCGTAGACATGATGTGGGTATATGTATGTATTTTTGGGTAGTATCAGTACGTGCTCGGAATTGTGGATCATGTTGGAAAGTTATGTATGTATTATGTATGTTTGAATATCAATCGATGAAATGTTAAAAGAGGAAACAAGTGTAGAAATGTTGTGAAATGTACTTTGAACTAAAATCGGCTAACTCACATGAAATAATGTATACTATGAACGCAGGGTAATACGTTGGGCAGGAAAGGCAATCCAGGTCCGCTTGACTGGGTTCACCCAGTTAGGCGCTGGTCTCGTCCCTCGATTTTGGGGTGTGACAAACTTGGTATCAGAGCCTAAGGTTTTTAAAAAAAGAGTCCTAGGATGTCTCGGAGCCGTGTCTAGTAGATCCCTTCTTATCGATGTGTTGTCGACCACATCTATAATTAGGGGGCTACATGGGAATTTAGGAAATTTCCCTTTCATTGTTATTCTGTAATGTGCGGTGAACCGGAAAGTGAACATGTCCTTGCCTAATTTGTGCTTTGTTCCAAAATTTTCAGTAATGGCGGCAAAGAAGATAGCGCGACTCGAACTTGAGGCCAATGCCACTCCGGGGGTGACTGTGAATTCTGTACCAGATAGTGCGGGTGAGAGTGACTCCCCGACCTTGAATCTGCCTGACCCTTCTATTTCGGATCAAAGCATTCCTGTTCCTGCGGCGGCGGAGGGGGCTGCAATCCCTCCCGCTGATATTCCTGATCCCTCTACAGTTCCAGCTTCCGGTCCAGGTACGTCCGATGGGGACCTCAGATGAGCTATTCACATGTTGACTCAGTTGGTGGCCGCTCAGGCCCAAAGATCTCATGTTACCCTTGCGTCCTCCGGTGGACAAGGAGGTTCTGCATGCTCCAGTGTCAACCAGTTTCTGCAGTTGGCCCCTCCAGAGTTCTCAGGTACAGATCCAGAGGTCGATCCACAGGATTTTCTTGATGAAATGTACAAGACCCTTCGGGTGATGAAGGCTACAGAGACAGAGGGGGTTGAGTTAGCTTCGTACAGGCTGAGGGGAGCAGCATATTCCTGGTTCGAGATATGGGAGGGTTCCCGTGGGGAGGGAAGTCCTCCGGCTAGATGGGACGAGTTCGTGGATGCTTTCACGGATCACTTCTTGCCTGCCGAGACTGTGGCAGCCCGTGCTATGGAGTTTGAGGTCCTTAAGAAGGGTAATATGAGTGTGTGGGAGTACCACATGGAGTTCGTGCGGTTGTCTAAATATGCTCCTCACTTGGTGTCGACTATGGATGCCAGGGTTCGACGTTTTGTTCAGGGCCTTAGTCCCTTGGTTGTAAATGAAGCTGCTACAGCTGCCTTGCACTCATACATGAATTATGGGAAGATCTTGGGGTTCGCCCAGGCTACAGAGGCTAAGAAATTGAATAAGGCCAGAGAGAGAGAGTAGCAGCAGGGCCCGGTCAGCGGGCCACTCGGGGAGTTCAGTTGGAGGAGGGAGACCAATTCATGGGAGAGGGTCGTCAGGGCCATCCCATTCCTATGCGCAGTTCTCAGCCCGTACACCGTCATCAGTGAATCGTTCCCAGCAGAGCAGTCGTTGGGGACCAGGATCAAGCAGTAAGAGACCCCATCAGTTAGGTCGCCCAGGGGGAAGGTCCCAGCAGTAAGGGAGGGCTCCGTGCCCTAAGTATGGGAGGTTCCATACCGAGTCTTGTTATCTGGATATCCCGGTATTCTACGAGTGTGGAGTGAGAGGTCATGTTCAGCGGGATTGCCGCGCGCCCAGCCAGGGTAGGGGTAGGGATTTTGCTCAGCCATCCGGTTCTTCAGTCGCCACATCTTTAGGGCGTCCTCCAGCCCTAGTGAGGCGTGGTGCTGTTAGGGGTGGAGCTCGAGGTAGAGGTGGACCCAGCCGGTTCTATGCTTTGAGTGGTCGCCAGAACGCGGAGGCTTCTCCAGATGTTGTTACAGGTATTCTGACTGTTCAAGCACTTGATTGTTATGCTCTTATTGATCTGGGGTCCTCCTTGTCTTATGTTACCCCGTTTATTGCTTCAAGTTTTGGGATAGAACCCGAATAGCTTCATGAGCCGTTCTCTGTATCGACTCCGGTTGGTGATTCTATTACAGCTGCATGAGTCTATAAGAATTATGATGTTACAGTATGTGGTCGCGTTACCACGGCTGATCTTATTGAGCTTGGGATGGTGGATTTTGATATTATTATGGAAATGGACTGGCTTTATTCGTGCTTTGCTAAACTCGACTGCCGAACCAGAATCATGAGGCTAGAGTTTCCTAATGAGTCGGTTATTGAGTGGAAGGGTAATGGTGTGGTGCCGAAAGGTAGGTTTATTTCCTGCCTTAAGGCCTCGAAGATGATTAAGAAGGGGTGTGTCTATCATTTTGTCCGGGTTGCGGACACCACTCCAGGGGTGCTTGCTCCCGAGTCTGTGCCTGTTGTGAATGAGTTTCTTGAAGTATTTCCATACGAGCTTCCAAGGATTCCGCCAGATAGAGAGATCGATTTCGGGATTGATGTACTACCATATACGCAGCCAATATCTATTCCACCATACAGAATGACGCCAGTAGAGTTGAGGGAGTTAAAGGAGCAGTTGAAGTATTTATTATAAAAAGGGTCCATTCGGCCGAGTGTGTCGCTGTGGGGCGCTCCGGTTCTTTTCATCAGAAAGAAGGATGGGTCGCTTCGGATGTGTATCGATTATCGACAACTCAACAAAGTCACTGTCAAAAACAAGTACCCATTCACTCGAATAGATGATTTGTTTGATCAATTACAAGGTGCGAGGTTCTTCTCCAAAATTGATTTACGGTCTGGGTATCATCAGTTGAATATCAGAGAGCAGGATATTCCTAAGACCGCCTTCAGGACTCGTTATGGTCATTTTGAATTTTTGGTAATGTCCTTTGGGCTGACCAATGCTCTAGCAGCTTTCATGGATCTTATGAATCGGGTTTTCAAGCCATTTCTAGACTCCTTCGTGACTGTTTTTATTGATGACATCCTTGTCTACTCGCGGAGTCGGGAAGATCATGCTAATCACCTCAGGGCAGTCCTGCAGACTCTTCATCATCACCAGTTGTATGCTAAATTTTCGAAATGTGATTTTTGGCTAGAATCAGTCACCTTTTTGGGACATGTTGTTTCCAGAGAAGGGATTCAGGTTGATCCTCAGAAGATCGCGGAAGTGAAAGATTGGCCTAGACCAACGACCCCAACAGAGATCCGCAGTTTCTTGGGTCTAGTTGGATATTATCGGAGGTTTGTGGAGGGGTTCTCTACCCTCGCTCCCCATTGACTAAATTGACGCAGAAAGCGGTGAAGTTCCAGTGGTCCGACGCTTGTGAGAAAAGCTTTCAGGAATTGAAGTCGAGATTGACTTTGGCACCGGTACTGACCTTTCCAGAAGGTATAGAGGGATTTGTGGTTTATTGCGATGCTTCGAGGGTTGGTTTGGGGTGTGTGTTGATGCAACATGGGAAGGTTATAGCGTATGCTTCAAGGCAACTCAAGAATCACGAGAAGAATTATCCGACGCATGATTTGGAGCTCGCGGCAGTGGTGTTTGCATTAAAAATTTGGCGGCATTATCTTTATGGAGTCCACGTGGACGTGTTCTCAGACCACAAGAGTCTTCAGTATTTATTCAAGCAGAAGGAACTGAATCTAAGGCAGTGGAGGTGGTTAGAATTGCTCAAAGATTATGATATAAATATTTTGTACCATCCAGGGAAGGCGAATGTGGTGGCCGACGCTCTCAGTCGGAAGTCTATGGGTAGTTTGGCTCATTTGGAAGCGGGACAGAGGCCCTTGGCTCGGGAGCTTTATCAATTGGCCAGTTTGGGGGTTTGTCTTTCGACCTCAGTCGAAGGGGAGGTTATGGTGCATAATGGGGCAGAATCGTCACTTGTAGCGAAAGTCAAAGAAAAGCAGTTTATTGATCCAGCATTGGCACAGTTGAAGGAGGCAGTTCTGAATAACAAGATTTCGACATTTTCACTCGGCAGCAATGATGGAGTGTTGCAATGTCAAGGTAGGCTATGTGTTCCGGATGTAGATAATCTTCAGGAGAGGGTAATGGCGGAGGCTCATAGCTCCAGGTATTCTGTGCACCCAGGTTCTACGAAGATGTATCATGATCTCCAGGAAATTTATTGGTGGAGCGGTATGAAGAGGGGTGTGGCGGACTTTGTGTCTAGATGTTCGAATTTCCAGCAGGTGAAGGCTGAGCATCAGCGGCCCGGTGGATTAACTCAACTTATGTAAATACCGACGTGGAAATGGGAGATGATCAATATGGATTTTGTGGTAGGGTTACCTTGCACTCACCGTAGGTTCGACTCAATTTGGGTGATAGTGGATCGACTCACCAAATCAGCCCACTTTTTGCTAGTCAAGTCCACCGATACTGCAGAACGGTACGCTCAGTTGTATATTAAGGAGATAGTCAGACTTTATGGCACTCCAGTTTCTATTATCTCAGATCGAGGGGCCCAGTTCACAGCTAATTTTTGGACGAAAGTTCAGCAAGGTTTGGGTACTCAGGTGAATCTCAGCACGGCTTTCCATCCACAGACTGATGGTCAGGCGGAGCGGACTATTCAGATGTTTGAAGATATGTTACGGGCTTGTGTTTTGGATTTCAAAGGTAGTTGGGATGATCATTTGCCGCTTATCGAATTCGCTTACAATAACAGCTTTCATGCTAGTATTCAGATGGTCCCATTTGAGGCATTGTACGGAAGAAGATGTAAATCTCCGATTGGATGGTTCGAAGATGGTGAGGCGGAATTGTTAGGGCCAGATCTTGTGCACCAAGTTATGGACAAAGTTAGAGTCATTCAGGAGAGAATGAAAACTGCTCAGAGTCATCATAAATCCTATGCGGACGTTCGTCGAAGAGAATTGGAGTTCCAGGTAGATGATTGGGTGTTCTTGAAGGTATCTCCCATGAAGGGAGTGATGCGGTTTGGGAAGAAAGGGAAGTTGAGCCCTAGGTAGGTCGGGCCATATCGGATCGCTCAGAGGATAGGACGGGTGGCTTATAGGCTGGAATTGCCCCAAGAAATGTCATTAGTGCACCCGGTATTCCATGTGTCTATGTTGAAGAAAGTGGTTGGAGATCCATCCGCCATCGTGCCAGTTGGGACTATTAGGGTTAATGAAGAGTTATCATACGAAGAGGCTCCGGTTCCTATTCTTGATAGGCAAGTCTGTAAATTGAGAAACAAAGAGATTGCTTCTGTTAAAGTGTTGTGGCGAAGTCAACAAGTCGAGGAAGCCAAGTGGGAAGCAGAAAAAGAAATGAGAGAAAAATACCCCCATCTGTTCGAACAAGTGTAGTAATGATCGTACGAATTATTGTCCCAAGGCAATTTGATGTTGTATTCAGATTCATGCAAAGACACCCCATTTTCCCTAATTGCCTTATTGTTGTAACTTTCCAATGCGTGCTAAAACTGTATATGATGTTATTAAATGGGTGGTGTGCAACCCTTGAAGTAAATGAAAGTTTTGTAAAGCTTGTGTGATAGGCAAAAATGATTAATAGTAGTATAGATTGGTAATGGTTAATTGCAATATACATATGGTGTATTGAGGTGATTGAATCGTATGGGATTCACTAAAGTGACCAAATTATGTGCAAGAATGTGCCATTAATTGAATCATATGCTAATTTGTGATGTAAAGAGAATGAACTATGTGTAGTTGTCAAAGTAATTGGATATGTGAAAGTGTTGAGGTAATGAATTGTATATCGGTTGAAGGGATAACAGAAACTGTGTAATGATGCTTGGAAATGTGTTTTGGGGGCTCTCTGACAGGTAGATCGGTCTAAATACAAAGGAGACTCAGGCGAAATTTTCTGAAAATATTGGAGTTAGTGTAAATCTGGAAGTTTGTATATCATGTTTTCAAAACCAAACGATTTCCAAAATCCTCATTCGAGGA
Source organism: Nicotiana undulata (assembly GCA_005239495.1). Lineage (NCBI taxonomy): Eukaryota > Viridiplantae > Streptophyta > Magnoliopsida > Solanales > Solanaceae > Nicotiana > Nicotiana undulata. The sequence continues at coordinate 26,465 of ML268583.1, forward strand.
CGAATGATTTTAAGGAGGGGAGAATGTAAAGACCCGTAAAATTTCTTGTTTAAAATAATGCCCGAATAAGTCCCCAAGTTGTTATAACGGTAAAAATTCTTAAAACGGACCTTGATTGTGTAAAAGTACCCCCGAATTTGAAAGAATAAAATTTTCCATTAGTTGGGTGTTATGTGACGCACTATGCGATCGCATAACGGGTATACGGACCGCATAATGGTCGCATACCTGGGCAGGCCACTGCCCAATTTGAAAACAACTATGCGGTCCATTATGCGATCGCATAACGGGTATACGGACCGCATAATGGTCGCATACCTGGGCAGGCCACTGCCCAATTTGAAAACAACTATGCGGTCCATTATGCGATCGCATTTCGGTTCTGCGGATCACATAGTTGTCGCATTCTTGCCCCGTTGATTTTTGTGAGGGAGGTTATGCGATGCACTATGCGATCGCATAACGTGTATGCGGACCGCATAGTCGCATACCTGCACAGTGTGTTTTAATTTTTGGCCCACTTGGAGGGCCATTCTGCGGACCGCATGTCAGGAATGCGATCGCATTCCTGTGTCGGGCTCCTAATTTTTCTAATTTTAAAACCCGACCCCCGGTTTATTAAAACACCCCACCCCTACATTTTAACAAGTTTTCTGAACAAAATAGAGAGAAGGAAAAGGGAGTTCTTGAGAGAGAAAGTGGTCCTTCCATCAAGTTGGTTTTCAAAGTCCCTCAGGCCTGATAATTCGAGTAATCTTCTGCTTCCTCATTCTAGCAGGTAAGGGTTCCCAACCCTTTTTCCACTAACTTTCTGATTTTAAACAAAGGGAGGATTTGCATGGATTGTTTCTTGAAAATATTAACTAAGACCTTGCATGCATGTTTAAAAATGGTGCTAATCTAATAAGAGGGATTGGTTTGGGGTAAATTTCACAAGGACGGGGTTGGTAATCTAATGGGGTCACAACATAGTGTTTGGCAAAAATGTTTAAGAGAGTCCAAATTGCATGCATGACTTCCAATTCTAAGTTGAATACGTTTATTTGTGAACTAGATTGACGGTACTAGTCGGTTCAGTGATTTGTAAGTAAACGGTTAAAAGGGGATTTCGACTCCAGGTATGTATGGCTAACTTTAATCCTTGTAAAATCCCTCTTGTTGTGGTAAGCATACGGTATGTGTACTTATATGGAAATATGTGTATTGACTGTCTAGTTGATTACTACCCCACTGTGTTATATGAGATTTTGAATTGTGACTTGGCATGCCCTCTTTATTATGTGCAAAGATGGTAGTTGTTCAAAGTTATTGATATGGAGCATTGCAAATAAGTTGAACGGTTATGGCAACACCTTGTGCATAAATTGCTGCTTGATGAAAGTTTGGGATGCTTTGAGCCCAAGTAAATGAATTGTTAAATGTGAATTTGTGATCCTTGAAAGGAAGGCCCTTGTGATGAAATTGTTTGGTGTTATTGTTGAAATTGTGATCCTTGAAAGTAAGGCCCTTGTGATGAAATTGTTTGGTTTGTTGTTTAAATTGTAATCCTTGAAAGTAAGGCCCTTGTCGTTGAAATTGTGATCCTTGAAAGGAAAGCCCTTGTGATGAAATTATTGGTGGAGTTGTTATGAAATATAAATTGTCAGGCGGGGTCTGGTTGCGTGCCGCAACACGAAGTAATAAGGTGTGGGTTGTGGTGATAAGGGTGGCCGAGGTAATAAGGGTGGAAAGAGATCGTTATCACTATTGATATGAAAATTGTGAAACTCGTGAATATGGTGGTGTTGGAACGGGAAAAAGGAGAGATTGTAAAATTGTTGACATTGATTGTCTCTTTCCGTATGTTTTGATTGTTGGTCCTATTGTTGTCCTTTTCTTATCTGTAATATTGGTTGATTGTACTTGGGATAAAGTCTGTTCAAACATACTAGTACTATTCCACTGTACTAACGTCCCTTTTGCCGGGAGCGCTACATCTTTTATATGGATGCAGGTGGTTCCATAGCAGGTAGCTCAGCCCGCCGTTAGTGACACCTCCTCTTCATCTCTGCAGCAATTGTGGTGAGCCCCTCTTTTCCTCGGGGTCGTGTGTGGATCATACCACCTTCTTTTGTTTATGTTGTAAAGGTATAGCCGGGGCCTTGTTACCGGCAGGTTATGTAAAAATCCCTAGTATTCGTAAAGGCACAGTAGACATTATGTGGGTATATGTATGTATTTTTGGGCAGTATCAGTACGTGCTCGGAATTGTGGATCATGTTGGAAAGTTATGTATGTATTATGTATGTTTGAATATCAATCACTGAAATGTTAAAAGAGGAAACAAGTGGAGATATGTTGTGAAATGTACTTTGAACTCAAATCGGCTAACTCACATGAAATAATGTATACTATGAACGTGGGGTAATACGTTGGGCAGGAAAGGCAATCCAGGTCTGCTTGACTGGGTTCACCCGGTTAGGCGCCGGTCTCGTCCCTCGATTTTGGGGCGTGACATCATACATGTGCATTGACCCATGACCAGATGGCGTTATATACTCGTATATATGTAAATATATGTATATGGGATATGGGAAAGGTTACGGCGTTATATACGCACCACCACCTGATCAGCTGGTATATGATGATGATGTTGCCCACAGTGGCTGAAATATGATTCAAACGGCGTTATATACGCGTATATATGTATGTAGATATATGTATATGGGATATGGGAAAGGTTATATATACGCACCACCACCTGATCAGCTGGTATACGATGATGATTTTGCCCACAGTGGCCGATAGCCCGATATGATATGATGGGATGCCCTTAGAGGCTGATGATGTTATGAAACATGTACCTATGCACGACATGACATTCATACGCATATGCATGACGCTAAAAGTAATTTATGATTTACAAAGCTATTCTGACTTACAGGTTGAGTCATGTACTCTATATTTCTTCCATGTCTTTTATGTACATTATGTGCCTTACATACTCCGTACATTATTCGTACTGACGTCCCTTTTTCCTGGGGACGCTGCGTTTCATGCCCGCAGGTCCCGATAGACAGGTCGAGAGCCCTCTAAGTAGGCTATCAGATCAGCGAAAGATGTTGGTGCGCTCCATTTGCTTCGGAGTTGCTTGTTTGGTTAGTATGATTTAGACGTGTATTGTTTGGTATGGCGGGACGTTATCCCAACCTTTATGACATTTATGTAATCTTAGAGGCTTGTATACATATGTTGTATACGTGAAAGATTGTACGGCCTTGTCGGCCTATGTTTTGAGTTTATAAATAATTATGTTGGCCTATTAGGCCCGTATGTCACGTGTATATGATGATGTAATAAGAAAGATATGTTACGTTGGTACTCGATCGAGTAAGGTACTGGGTGCCCGCCGCGGCCCATCGGTTTAGGTCGTGACAAGATAAGGCACCACTGAACCTGCCAAAATGACGGGGCCTCTTGTCAGACCCCTGACCACTCCCCTGTAATAGAACCATCTCAACTCGCCTGGCCACATTGGTTGCATCCTGGAAAGAAATATCACTCATTGTCTCCTTAGCCATCTGCAACCGGATCGGCTGAGATAGTCCCTCAATAAATCTTCTCACCCCCTCCCTTTTGGTGGTGTTGATACCCAATTTTTCCTCAAATTATTTTCAAAATTGCATATATACCTTTCAAAATCACTCTTTGCAGTAATTGATATTTTTTCGTAATTTTCCGTATTTTTATCAAATTATTTTCCTGTTTATTTAATATTTTATGTTCCATAATTATTCATAATTATGCATAAATGATGTTATAAACAATTTCAAATCATTTTCTTACTCAATAGGTTATTTATATCTTATTTTTAATCCTATTAGGATTTTATTATTTCACAAATTAGCCAATTTGGCATTATTTGGCTATAATTACAATGATTTTGCAATTATAGCCTAATTGTACATTTTAAGTTATTTTTATTCAGTAATTAGTCATTTTATATTTTAAATACTAGTTAGTTACATTAATTTCACCTATTTAGCCTTAATTTCATTTTATCTAATTATTAGCTATTTTTTATTAATTATTTACCTATTTTTAATGGGTATTTAACAAATAGCCAATTTTTATTTAAAATCCAGCCTAAGTTATACCCATCCCAAACCCATCAAATACCCAACCCAAACCCATTAAAAATACCCAACCCAGATCCTAAACCAACCCGACTTAATCCCAATTCAATCTGAGCCGTTGATCAGATTAGATCAACGGCCTAGGTTATATTTTCCTAAAATATCTCTAACCTACCCCCCCCCCCNCGAGACCATTCATCTCTCATCTCTCTCTGTCTCTCTCTATCCCTACAACTCTTTATAAGTCTCTTGACTTCCCCTCTCCTATGGGTTCCAGTCATCTTCTCAGGTGGATTCTCACCGGAACTCTGATTCCCTATCATCTCCTGGCCACCTACTTGCCTCTCACCTACTCAGTGACATCCTAAGCTCTTTAGACAAACCTGGAGCGGTTCATTCACCCCCTTTTGGGTCTCTTGCCATTTTTTGGCCACCCCCCGACCGTTTGAGTCAGTTTGCAGTCTCTCCGGCCTATATCGAGACCATTAACGAGGTTTGCCCTCTTCTTTGGGTTCCACGAAACCCTAGCCTTCTGTATTTTGGGGTTTTTCTTTTAAGATCCGTTTTATATATCTACAATGCTATGAAGTTTCTTCATGTTTTTCTCCGAAAAATTTCGTTTTAACAATTTCGAAAACTAGGGTTTCTATACCCTGTTCTCAAAACAGTATTCCCTTTTGATTTTAGTCATCTATGCTATGTTTAGGCAATTATCTCATGATTTCATGTTATTAGAACTGTTATTAATGAAACCCTAGTGTTCTGGGTTGGTCTTTACTATTCGACTATGTGCATTCATGTGTTCTCTGTAACTCTAGCTTTGATTCATTGTTATGACCTCTTCCTGTTGATTTCTATGAGTATCTCTTTGTGTTGACCTGTGACTGTTGTCTTAAACGTCTAATAGGTCTAGCCTTTACCTTACTGGTTTCTGCCTATTGATTTTATACTGACTTTTGTGTAAAAATCCCCAGGCTTGTGATGTTTTCCTTAAATACATGATCTTGTGTATTCCCTCTGTAATTCTGTACTAATTTTGAATTCTTTCCATATTCATGTGATTACTTTCCTTAAGTATCTTGGATTCCCTGTGACTGCAATTGAATCCGAGATCCTGTCAATTGATTTTCAAACTGATACCCTAGTTTTACTTTATAAATACATGGTTAGTTCAACTTTCCTTAATTACGGACTATGTATTTGGCTTTATTTGTGCACTATGTGATTCCCTTGTCCTAATTTGAGAGAATCAGTCCTATTGGACTGATTTCTTTGCCCTATTTCACCTTGACTATACCGTTTGAACTAGACTCCTTAATTCAAGGAGTCCGGTTGTCTTATTGGTATTGATTGGTTGTTATTGCCATGATTTGCCTATGCACTACTCGTTTGCAAAAACTATAAAGACCATGTCTTCTTTCTTTTAACACACACACTCTTGACTGACACTTGCACTGATAACACATACAGATTTGAGAGCACTGACCACTAAGTATATTGCTCTAAACTTTCCGTGTTTTCATACACATCTCTGTTGCTCTTGTGCTTCTACATACTACTGCCCTGCTGCTGCTCTCTCATTCTATATATTACTACCCTACTCTTGCTCTCTTTGTTCTGCATACTGCTGTTGTTGTGCTATCTCTTGCACTTTGCTATTCTCTATCATTTTACTGGTATGTTTTCTGATTTAGCTCTATAGCATCTCTACAATATGCTCCAGTTCTTGTTTAGTTACTTATTGTTCCTTATGTGTTTTATCTTATGGTTGTATTGCCTACCCTGTAATTAACATGACTATGTGATGTTTTTTCCCTTTGCTATTCTACTTTCCCATGTGATTCTCTATAGCTATTCAAGTCATGGGTAATCAGTATGCCCCTGCTACTTTTCCTTTTCTCTTAGCCTAATATGTCCCATGCTTCTTCTATGATTATGTATGAGACTTATACAACTGGTATGCTTGCTTGTTTATGGGTTAATGTTTCTCACCTTAACCCGACCCTTGCTACATGCTTTCATCCATGTGTAACTTCCCATGTTATGAATCTTCCCCCTTCCCATGCTACCTGAATGATATATGGTCCTAAACCTAATATGTGACTTTGTTAATCTAGGATGTTTGTGGCAACTTTGTGGAAACTATGTGACAACCATGTGATAACTATGAAAATCTGTAACCTTACTCTACTGCTCACATCTAAATTACTTGTCCCCAACTCCCTTACCCCTGTTTGTGTTTGCTCTTTCATGGGTTCTTTTACATGCTGGATGCAGTTGTATTGCTTCTCTCTTTAATAAACTGTTTTACCAAAGTCCTTCATCACTTTCTGAAATCATCTTTTCAAAACTGTTATCCCAATTACTCTTTTCAAACTCAAATTCTCTTTTAAAATCCAAGCACTTCCCACTACTCTTAGATTCTAGGTTCTGCCCCCTTCGTGTGAGCATTGCCTTGGGGACCTTGAATACCCATTGAACTTTGACACACAAGGCTGGCACTCTACACTGCATTTACTCATCCTTGGCTAGGGAACACGGGTGTGAAGCACTGTCCAGGATCTTCTGAGGTCCTTGGAGACTATGACACACTTGGGTTGAAAGGCCATGGTGCATGGCAAGTGGATCTGGTATTTGGGCCTGCTGTTAGGCTCTCTATAGTATAGCTTCTTGATTTTCTTATTCAGTTGTGTAATTCATGCAATACTGGTCTGTAATAATTATTTGTAAAATAACTCCGGGGCTGGATAGTGGAAAGGGTGGGAGTATGCAGGCCTAGTGTATTTTTGGGTAGAAAACATGCCTCAGGATTTATTTTTACCTGTGTGTGCAATAGAGATCCTTCCTAGGATATGTTCGTATCATGTTTATGCATGCATCCCATCATATCCATGTTCACTTAGGGATCCATGTTAGATATTAACCACTGCTTCACTAATGCTGTTCAAATAATTATAAGTAGCTATTTTAAAAATATTGTTTCTGCATGCATAACCTACATATAGATATCTAGTTCTTAGGTGCATTATCATTATTTGCATTAGAAACCATGTATCTTAGGATTTACTTTCAGCATGTCTGTATTAAAGTTTATGCTAAGTACCCTATTGAACGCCTAGAAAGCATGTGTTAGGTTCACTAATTAAATAAAAAAAATCGAATTCCGATATTGTTCGTGTAGTTCACAATCTCGCTGAAAATCTGTTTCAACAGTTTAAAAAAATGTTTTTTTTGCATTCCTTTCTAAAATTTAAAACCGGTTGCATCCTCACCTTGCTATTTTTGCACTCTTAGATATCATGCTTATAGGACTTGCATCATCTCATTACCTGTTTATTAAAACCAAGTTTAAAGATCTGCATTCCACCTATGTCTTAAATTAATAGTCAGCATGTATTCTGACGCCTAGGCAAGCCTTAGGATCAATATTTGATAAAATCTTATTAACCATCTTTTATACACTGCCTGTCACTACAAATGGTTTTAAAATCAATCATGCACTCTTTTCTGGAACTCGTTAAAATCCTTTATTTTCTACTGTCCCTATACTTAGAATTCCTGTTTTGCCTACAAACTACTGGGATTTAAAGTCATTCACTCCTTTCCTTTTCTAAAACTCATCAAAACCTGCTGTTTACTACTGTTGTTTTTCACATCTGAAATCCCCGCTTTAGGTTCTGAACCTGAAACTTTAGTTATGTTTGAGACGTGCTATTTACATGTTTTATTTGTGGAGGGATATATGAGCCCTATAACTGTTTATGTGTACCCCATATGTGCAAGTCCTAATTGTTTCTCTACTTGTCGCTTAGAGTTTATCCTTTAAACCTGAGGGTCAGCCTAGTACTCACCTTATAAGATTAGTAGTCCTAAACACCCTCTGGGACTTATAGAACGGGACGGGTAAACAGCACGTAATAAACTTCGTGACCAACACACGCGTTTTAAATACCTTAGCGGGGTGGGAAAGGTAGAATATTGATATGATGATCGGTGCGCTAATACCACGTGTAGCCCCTCTTTGAGGAGTGACATACCGGGTATTGCACTGATGTGATCCATATTGCTTTAAACCCTAGGACATTTTCATTCAAATGATTTTACTTTGTTATTCTTTAAATTTCTTTCAGTAATTTCAGTATTTACTTGAAATCCCCTCTTACGTGAGCCTTGATTGTCATTTGTTTATTGTCCAAAATCCGCGAAACCATTTGGCTGGGACCCACAGTTGTGGATCTCGAGGGGTGCCTAATACCTTCCCCTCGGGATAATTTCAAGCCCTTACCCAATCTCTGGTAATGCAAACTAGTTTGTGAGTTAACTACTCAAGGTTCCCTAACGCGCCGCAAAAAATCGTTAGGTGGCGACTCTTCCTTAAACCTCTTCCTTTTAAGGAGTTGTCCAGAATGTCCTGCACCCGATCTCTCCGCGATGGGAGAGGAAAAAGGGGGTGCGACAGGTGGGAAGTATCATAATAGCATGACGGTCCAAGGTAATGAATCTGGTCTCATACTAAGTGACGGTCATGGAACCCTGTTGGAGACGCTCAAACTGCCTCCGAAAATCCTCCCTCTGAGTGATAGAAAGAAACTTCTCCAGGAATAACTGAGAGAACTGGGCCCAAGTCAAGGCCGGTGATCCAGCTAGTCTAGCCAAGTAATAATCTCTCGACCAAGTCTTGGAGGAACCTGACAGACGGAAGGTAGCAAAGTCGACCCCATTGGTCTCCGCTATCCCCATGTTCCGTAGAACCTCGTGACAGCTATCCAAATAGTCCTGGGGATCCTCTGAAGATGTACCGCTATATGTAGTAGTTAAAAGCTTGGTGAACATGTCCAACCTCCACAAAGCATCAGCAGACATAGCTGCCCCATCACCAGTCTGAGCCACAACGGCCGTCTGAACTACCCCAGTTGGTTGAGCTGCTGGAGTCTGAAACTGAGAAGCTATCTACTCCGGAGTGCGAGTAGAGGGAGTCTGGGCTCCTCCCCCAGCCTGAGAGACGGCTGGTGCTGCAGGAAGTAAACCTGCCTGAGCGACACTCTCCATGAGGCCCACTAGACCGACCAGAGCATCCTGGAGTACTGGGGTAGCGATGAACCCCTCGGGGACCTGAGCTGACCCTGTCGAAGCTGTCTGGGCGGGAACCTCATCACCAAACTCTACCTGAGGCTCCGCCGCTGGTGCTGCAGCTCTTGGCTGAGCTATGCCCCTGCCTTGGCCTCTAGCACGTCCTCGTCCTCGGCCCCTCGCAGGAGCTGCCACTGGGGACTCGGGCTGTTTATCAGTGGATGAAGAATCACATGTTCTCGCCATCTGCGAGAGAATAGAGTATAAATTCAATTAGCATTGAGAAATCAAATCGCACGATAGAGAAGAATAGATGTGAAGTCATTCCTAAACTCTGGAGCCTTTAGGGAATAAGCACAGACGTCTCTGTACCGATCCCTAAGACTCCACTAAGCTTGTCCGTGAACTGTGAGACCTAAGCAACCTAGTGCTCTGATACCAACTTGTCATGACCCGAATTTCCCACCGTCGGGACCATGATGGCGCCTAACATTGAAATCGCTAGGCAAGGCAACGTTACTGATTATTTTACTTTATTCCTTTATCTTTAACAATTCACCAAATATTATAATAAAATTAACGAAAAATAAAAAAAATGCGGAATAACAGAATTTAACGGTCTAATTAAATACTAATACGAAATCTAAAGCCAAAGTACTCCCAGAACAAGTGTCACAATTTCACGGACTGTCTGTGAATACTACAAATAGTGGTTTGAACAAAAATAAATATAGATTTTGTCTCAGAAGTAGATAAGAACATAACAAAAATAGGATAAGAGGGGACGCCAAGGCCTGCGGACGCCTGCAGGACTACCTCGGGGTTTCCACTGGACTGAAGGTAGCAACCTCGATCTAGGGTCCGAAGGGTCCAGTACCGTGATTTGCACAAAAAGTGCAAAGTGTAGCATAAGTACATATGACCCCATGTACTGAGTAAGTGTCGAGCCTAACCTCGGCGAAGTAGGGACGAGGCTAGGACAAGACAACCACATAAACTTGTGCAACTTAATCATATACAAGAAACACTAATAATAACAGGAATTAAAAAAATTAACCGAGAGAAGGAGAACATACTGAGGGGAGGAAATATCAAGTTATAACAATAACGAAATAAAGCAACAAAGTAAATATCAGACTTAAATCAATAGAGATAATAACACATAAACAATGCACGACATCAACTTTCGTGTTTTTAATCTCGTTCTCACCATAAAATAAAAAGAAACGGCACGTCATCACCCTTCGTGTTTTTACTCTCTCATAATCATGGCACGGCATCACCCTTCGTGCTTTTAATTTCATAATATGGCACAACATCAACCTTCGTGCATTAACTCTCACAATATCGGCACGTCATCACCCTTCGTGTTTTTACTCTCTCATAATCATGGCACGGCATCACCCTTCGTGCTTTTAATTTCATAATATGGCACAACATCAACCTTCGTGCATTAACTCTCACAATATCGGCACGTCATCACCCTTCGTGCATTAACACTCACTCACAATATCATGCACGACATCACCCTTTGTGCTTTTACAATCTTCCTCACCAAACAAATGAAATGACAGCAATCCGACAAGGAAATTAACAGTATAAACAATAATAAATCAATAACGTCCTGGAAAGGGAGCCATCAGTAGAATCAATATCATCCCGGCAAGGGAAATAGCTATAATCAATCTCACTTAGTTACTTGAATCCACGTAATAATTCTTAACTTGAACCAATACTCAACAATAGGCAATACCAAGGAAATACCATCAACATGGATAATTATCAAATTAAACCCAAGTAGTGCTCAATGAAAAATCACATAAATCACATTATACGACTCACGGGCATGCTTGACACCAACGTATAGATACTCGTCACCACACTTATACATTGAACATTACACTAACACGTAGCAAATAAGACATAATACATATTCAGTCAAGCTAAGGTTAAGTCAAACACTTACCTCGGATTCCACGGCCATACTCAAGCCTCAATTACCGCTTTCCCTTCAGAACTAGCCTCCAATTCACTTGTATCTGAAACATAATTAACTTAAAAATATCAATAAATGCCAAATAATTCAACCCCAATGCTTAATTATAGATTTTCTATCATTCTTCCCAAAAATTCAAAAATCGACTCTGGATCCGCTTGGTCAAAACATGAGGTTCGGACCAAAACCCGATCACCCATTCACCCACGAGCCCGAATATGTAATTAGTTTCGGAATCCGACCCCAAATCGAGGTCTAAATTCCCAAATTTGTAAAATTCTTAATTCTCCTAAAATCCCTAATTTCTTACCCTTAAAGAACAAGATTTAGGCCTAGAAATCTAATGGGTGTTGATGAAAAATGAAGAAAATTAGTTTAAGAACACGAACCTATGATTTGGTGATGAAATCCCTCTTCAAAAATCGCCCGAGGTCGGATTCTATGGAAGGAGATATGAAATTATGGTCTTTTCCCGTTTTTGCTACTGTTTTAAAACACTGGACAGACCTTCTACACGTTCGCGCGAGGTCTGTCGCGTTCGCGCAGAATTGAGGCCAAAAGACCTACGCGTTCGCGATGAGCTGATCGCGTTCCCAATGGTCTGTCCCCCCTGACCATTGGGTTAACGGGCCTGGGACCGCGTTCACGAAGAACAACTCAAGGACTCCCCAGCCCCCCTCCAGTACACTACGCGTTCGCGTGTGGCCAGTCGCATTCGCGTAGAGCATTCCCCGCAGTGCTCCGCGTTCGTGACCAAGGCCTCGCGTTCGCGTAGAAGAAACCCCTCCTCATCCCAACTTGTACATCGAGTTCGCATGGGTTGTACCGCGAATGCAAAGAACAAAATACCTGGACATCAGCAACAGCAACTTCACCAGAATTTCTAAGTCCAAAACACCCCGAAGTCTACCCCAAACTCACCTGAGCCCTCGGAGCTCCAAACCAAACATGCATACCACCCTAAATATATCCTAAAGAATTACTCGTGCGATCAAATAGCCAAAATAACATCTTAAACAACAAATTTAGCATTTAAAATCAAAGAAAAATCTCAAGAACTTTCAAAGTTTCAAATTTTACAACTACGGGTCCGAATCGCGTCATATGACCTCCGTTTCTTACCAAATTTTACAGGCACCATTCAAATACTATATTAAACCTGTACCGGAATTCGAAACCAAAATACGGGCCCGATACCATCAATTTCAAATACAGTCAGATTTTCAAAAACTCTTATAATTTCAGTTAAACAATTTCTTTCAAAAATTCATTTCTCAGACTTGGGACCTCGGAATTTAATTTCGGGCATACGTGCAAGTCCCAAAATAACATCTTAAACAACAAATTTAGCATTTAAAATCAAAGAAAAATCTCAAGAACTTTCAAAGTTTCAAATTTCACAACTACGGGTCCGAATCACGTCATATGACCTCCGTTTCTTACCAAATTTTACAGGCACCACTCAAATACTATATTAAACATGTACCGAAATCCGGAACTAAAATACGGGCCCAATACCATCAATTTCAAATACAGTCAAATTTCCAAAAACTCTTATAATTTCAGTTAAACAATTTCTTTCAAAAATTCATTTCTCAGACTTGGGACCTCGGAATTCAATTTCGGGCATACGTCCAAGTCCCATATTTTCCTACGGACCCTTCGGGATCATCAAATCACGGGTCCGAGTCCGAGTCCGGGTTCGTTTATCCAAAATGTTGACCGAAGTCAACTTAAATTCAATTTTAAAGGTAAAAATTAGCATTTCTCTCAATTTTTCATATAAAAGCTTTCCGGATATACGTCCGGACTGCGCACGCAAAACGAGATGAGACAAGAGGAGGTTTTCAAGGCATCAAAACAGTGTTTTAACTTTTAAAACAAGAGATGACCTTTTGGGTCATCACAATTTGCAAAACATAAACATACTAAAAACTATTTTCACACAAATTTAAAAGGATATTCCTTAGTTTCGAAAGACGAAAGTTGAATTCAGAGATAAGAATATACTTAGAAGTACATTGACCAGTATCATAATTTTTGCATGTATGACATTATTGTCAAAATTTCAATATACCATCCATGTGATATTATATAAGCTATTTGGCGTATTTAGGTTTTTCAGTAGCATAAGGGGCATATTTTTCTTCAAATTCAACATATATACAATGGAAGATCAACTTAGTCTATTGTATATAAGGTGATACTAACATACGTAAGAAATAATAAATATGACAACAAGCAGGTATGGTAGAAGGCCGTTTGATTTTAAAGTATTTAAGTATTCTTCTTGGTTGTAATTATTGGTATCATTTTCTGCTGAGTCGAAAACAAAAAAACATTTCTTTTTGCTATAAAATTTTGCAATCAACCTTTTATTTAGTTGATCAACATATTCATTTCTGCTAGCTAAAATGTCCTTTTAATTCTATCTTGCGATTTGCACAAATTACGACTTAATCTAATGATAGAAATATTTCTCTTATTAGATGCATACTATAACCATTGAGATTAATAACCAAGTGTTCAGGAAGAAACCAAATCATCTTTTATTAGATTCTCTTATTCGTTTCTAACACGAAGTAAGAAGACAGTGAATACTTGATTCTCAGACACTTGTATAGCATTTTGATTCTTAATAATATATTAACCTTTTTACTTTGTGTTCTAATGCTCTTTTTATGGAATAAATTTATGGACCCTAAGATTTTTTTAAACTTGAATAAGAATTTTACTCATGTGATGAATTTAAAAAATAATTGAATTGGATTCTCTTGCTAAATAATTAATTAAAATTATTTGATTTTAACACAAAAAATAATTTATTCTTTGTTGATTCATATCTTAATATTAGTTCATCTTGTTTTGAATATTTAAGCTTAGTTATAATTTTATCCACCATAAATTTTATTTGTAAAGAGTAAAAGATCGATATGATATTTCACTTTTAGATCTTTATGTCTGTAAAATCATTAGTATTGACGCTTACCAATTTTATTTTTTTTCTCACACATTTATATTCTTAAATATTTTTTTAATTATTTTTTAGTAATCGAGTATTTTTAAATACTTCATGAAAAATAATAAAATAATATTATTTGAGTAAGAAAATAGTTTAAATATAATATAAAGAATATATTATCGTGAGAATTTTTTTTCTCAATGTCAACTCTTTATGCATTCCATTTAATATTACTTTTATTTTTTGGTGTTGGACATTATGAAGTGGTAATATATTGGCAATACGGAGGATTCTGATAAAATTTATTTCATTAGACCTCCCTACATATGTTTAATAAGAATTTAATAGACAAATTTTATTAATTTTAAAATCTTAAATATTAAAAATTAGCATAGAAGGTATTGTAGTCCAAAAAATAACTTATTGCAGTTATGCCTTTTCTCTGTGAGTTCTTCCGTTTAATATTTTGAGGCTATTTTGGTATATTAATATTGTATTTATACTTTTATAATAATATAGATAGATTGATTTAGATAGACAGATATATATAGATATAGATATAGATATAGATAGATATAGCTAGATAGATTATTTATTTTCTCAAATAATATTTTTAATAAGGGTTTTGTTTTGAAAGAAAAGATATTTTTGTAGCTTTTGGACAATTACAAGTCTTTCAAAGACTTCGATTAGACACTGGAACTTGATATAAGCGTACCTACAAACTATACCCTTAGTTCTAACTAGTTCATATTGCCTATTCTTTCGTTGCCTTCTATATTTTGCTAACTATAATTGAATTTTGAGAGGTTAAAGATTTCTCTCAATGTGATTTTTCGTCTCCTTTATATTTTCAATGACGATGCTTTCCCATTTATAAATCAATGCATGTAGAGGTCTAAGTAAACATAATTAAATTATTTCAACAAAGTTTCTCTCCTTTTATCCTTTATGTACATGTTAGTTAAACAGTCTTGCGGATGTGATTATTAGTGATTTTTTCTAATATTTGTTAAGAGCTAAGTTCAAAGTAATATTATAAAATAACAAAATAAACAAGAAATGTGGAGAGGAAGAGAGAACTATCTTATTTTTTTCATGTATTCAAGCGTACACAATGTGATGCCAAAACCCTCAATTTATAGGATGACATTAAGGTAATACAAAAGGATGTCATAAATATGATATTAACAATTGAGATCATGGAGGAAGATCATGGAGGAGGTTATGGAGTTGTGGGAGTTACAACCATAATGGTGAAGAATAGTGGGAGGTTAATGGAAAAGAGTAGTGGGAGTAACTTCTTTAGGAGTTATAGACATCCACTAATATAATTATAATATTTCATAACACTCCCCCTTGGATGTCTATAGATAATGTACCTTTTTACAACCTTACTAAGAAAAAACCTTGTAGGAAAAAATCTTAGTGAAGGAAAAAGAGTACACATATTTTTTAATACGCATTACTTGCTGCCTCATTAAAAATCTTGCAAGGAAAACCCAGTGGGATAAAATCTTAGCCAAGGAGAAAAGAGTACAACGCGTATGTGTCTCCCCCTGATGAAAACATCACTTTATTTTCCGGAGACGACGAATTTCAAGCTTGTATAATGTTGAGATAGTCAATGCCTTAGTGAATTATTCCGCCAAATTATCACTTGAACGAATTTGTTGAACATCTATTTCATCATTCTGTTGAAGATTCTGTCTGACAAAGAACTTTGATGAAATATATGATTTATTATGTCTTCTTCAATATATCTTTCTTTCAATTGAGATAAACAAATATCATCGCCTTCACAATTATTGGAATCTTCTCTTCAAGAAAAAGTCACACATTTGTTGTGTGTTGACTCACTTGCTTTATCAGTTGCTGGTATATTACATGACTTGGATAAGTATCAACAATTGACTGCCTTGTGAAATAATAATATGGCAGTACTCTCACATACAAATAGATTGTTTGAAGAACGAACTTCAGAAAATACCTGCATTTGCATAACCAACAAAATCTTGACACTATTTGTTAGAATAAACAAATCTATATCAATGATTCCTTTTGCAATATAATATTAATAGTATTCAAATATCTTCATATAGGAATAAAACTATATCTCGCTAGCATATTGTTATACTCATGGTTCTAGCGAGATATATAGTGCACCAATTGCAATAGACACAAAAATAAATTATGTACGCCATGATTGATCCAATCCACATAAAGATTTGTGGAAGCTTTATTTAATAAATTTCTTGAAAACCTTAATATGCTTCAGAATAGTTTAAATCCTTCAATGATTTTTATATACGCATATCAAATTTACCAGGTTGTAACGACCCAGCCGGTCGTTTTGTGTGTTGGGAATCCGTTCCCGTAAATGACTCTTTCCATATCGGTTACTCGTGCCTTATGATTTGTGGGGGCAGGTAGTTTGAGATTCAGAAGTGATTTGGCCAGTTCAGGGACACTTGGTTCCTGAAGGCTAGCCTATTTGGCTAATTTTGATTTCGAGCAGCATTTTGAGCAAACGATCTCGGAATCGAGTGCTGACAGCTCCAGCAGCTCCGGATGATGATTCGGACTTGAGTGTATGTTTGCCTCGGGTTTCTGATGACCCGGGAGTATTTCGGCACCTGAATTGGAATTCAGGATTTCATAAGATTTAGAATTCGGTCTGGAATTGGACCTCATGATATCATGGTCCGAATGGAATTCCGGAACTGGCAATAGTTCCGTATAGTCATTTATGACTTGTCCGCAAAATTTGGGGTCATTCCGAGCAGTATAGACCCGTTCAGCGTATTGGTGAGCCATTTGAATTTTCTTGAAATCTTAAGTTTGGAACTAAGGGGTTTTGGAGAGTGATTCCTAGTTTGGATGATGTTTTGAGTGTTCCGAGAGTTTGAGCGAGTCCGTCTTATGATTTGGGACTTGTTGGTATAATTTGTCGAGGGCTCGGTGGGCCCAGGGGTCTCCCGGACCCCAAGCGGGGTCAAAAACCAGCAATTTCATAGCTGGTGGGAATTTTCTAGTGTGACCGCACCTACGGTCCCTGAGCCACAGGCGCGATGTTCGCACCAGCGGCCAATCCCTCGCAGGCGCGGCTCCAGCTGCAGGAGCAGCCTTCCTCTAGCTGGCGCGGCTCCGCAGGAGCGACCTTCTTTCCGCAAGAGCGGCCCCGCAGGCGCAACTTTCCCCAGGGCCCAGGCCCATCGCAGGCGCGACCAATTTCACGCAAGTGCGAGTCCGCACCTGCGATCCAAAGTCCGCAAGAGCGAGAACCCCAAGGCCCAGGCCCATCGCAGGTGCGACCCTTTTTCCGCAGGTGCGAGTCCGCACTTGCGAACCAAGGTCCGCAGGGGCGGAAACTGCTGGGTAGTCCTATAAAAGCCCCATTTCGTTATTTTTCTTCCCAAAATCGTTTTTCCTCCATTGTTGAGACCCCTAGGAGCTCCAGAGCAGTTGTGGCGAGTCATTTACTCAGGTAAGTAATTCTTTGACTTCCCTCATGTATATAACTTCAATTCTTGAAGAATTCCACTTCCATAATTCATGAAAATTCATAAGAAAGGTTGGAAAAAATAGAGGGTTTTGAGAAAATTCAAAATCTGATTTTTGAGCCATTATATGATGATTAATTGAGTTAATCTTGATCCTTAGGCGACGTATAGCGCATTTCTTC
>ML268584.1:0-43368 GCA_005239495.1 Nicotiana undulata
GTTGGCCCCCACCGCGGACCGCACAAAAGTGACCTTGGCCGCGAAGACCCTTCCACCGCGGCCGCGAAGACCTTTCCATCGCGGACCGAACAAAGGCGACCGCGGCCGCGAAGACCCTTCCACCGCGGACCGCACAAAGGCGATCGCGGACCGCAATGGCGGGTTCAGAGATATGTACTTCTCTGAACCTGCAACAACCTTATTCTAAGCCTAAAAAATCCCGGTACCTACCCGAAACTCACTCGAGCCTTCGTATCTTCAAAACAAAAGTGCACACAACCTCGAAAATATCCTATAGACTTGTTCGTGTAATCAAATCACCAAAATAATATCATAAACATCAGATTAAACCCGAAAATCAGTGACATTTCTCCAAACTTTCAAAACTTCCCATTTTGCATTTTTTAATCCAAATCACGTCAAACAAAGTCCGTTTCTTACCAAACTTCACAGATAACACACATAAAACATATCAAACCAGTACCGGGCTCCGGAATTAAGATACGGGCCCGATACCAAAGGTTGCACATAGAATTTCATTTTCAAAAACCTTTATATTTTTCAGAAAATAATTTTTCTTTAAAAAATCATTTCTCGGACTTGGGACCTCGGAATTCGATTCCGGGCACACACCCAAGTCCCATATTTTCCTACGGACCCTACGGCACCGTCAAATCATGGGTCCTGGTCCGTTTACCAAAAATATTGACCAAAGTCAACTTTACTCAAATTTCAACACAAAGATGTTATTATCATTCATTTTTCTCATAACGGCTTCCTGGATACACGCCCGGGATGCGCACGCAAATCGAGGTGAGATAGAAATACACGGGATGACCTTTTGGGTCATCACAATCTCCACCTCTAAAACAAAACGTTCGTCCTCGAACTGACATGGAAAGATACCTGAATCGGGGAAAAGATGGGGATATCAGCTCCGCATATCAGACTCAAACTCCCAAGTAGCTGCCTCAGCAAGCTACCCTCTCCACTGAACACAAACCGAAGGATAACTCTTCAATCTCAACTGACGAACCTGTTGGGCTAATATGGTTACCGGCTCCTCCTCATAAGTTAGATACTTGTCCAACTGGACAGTGCTGAAGTCAAGTACATGAGAGGGATTGGCAATATACTTCTGAGGCATAGATACATGAAACACCAGATGTACGACTGGATAACTCGGCGGAAAAGCAAGTCTATAGGCCACCTCTCCTACCTTCCCAAGAATCTCAAAGGGACCCATGTACCTAGGGCTCAACTTGCCCTTCTTCCTGAACCTCATCACGCCCTTCATGGGAGACACCCGAAGCAATACCCGATCACCGACCATGAATGACAAATCACGAACTCTACGGTCTACATAACTCTTCTGCTTGGACTGAGCTGTGCGAAGTATATCCTGAATGATCTTCACGTTATCCAAGGCATCCTGAACTAACTCTGAACCCAACAATCTAGCCTCTCCCACCTCGAACCACCCAATTGGTGACCGACACCGCCTACCATACAACGCCTCATAAGGAGCCATCTGAATGCTCAACTGGTAGCCGTTGTTGTAGGTAAACTCAGCTAAAGGCAAAAATTGGTCCCATGAACCTCCAAAGTCAATGACACATGCTTGCAACATATCTTCCATGATCTGAATGGTACGCTCGGACTGCCCGTCCATCTGAGGATGAAATGTTGTGCTCAACTCAACCCGTGTTCCCTACTCATGCTGAAACACCCTCCAGAAATGGGAGGTAAACTGAGTACCTCGCTAAGAAATAATAGACACGGGCACACTATGCAAGCGAACAATCTACCTGATGTAGATCTTTGCCAACTACTCCGAAGAATACGAAACTGATAGATGAATGAAGTGTGCTGACTTGGTCAGCCTATCCACAATGACTCACACCGCATCAAACATCCTCTAAGTCGGTGGGAGCCCAACTACGAAATCCATGGTAACACGCTCCCACTTCCACTCGAGAAGCTTAATCTGCTGCATCAAACCATCGGGTATCTGGTGCTCGTACTTAACCTGCTGACAGTTCAAGCACCGAGCTACATATGCCACAATGTCTTTCTTCATCCTCCGCCACGAATAATGCTGCCACAAATCCTGGTACATCGTTGCAGCGCCCAGATGAATGGAATATGGGGAACTATGGGCCTCCTGCAATATCAACTCACAAATACCGTCAACATCAGGCACAAAATACGGCCCTGCATCCTCAAGACTCCATCATCATCCTATGTAACCTACTTGGCACCTTCGTGCCGGATCGTGTCTCTAAGAACACATAAATGATGATCATATTACTACCGGTCTCGAATACGATCAAACAATGAAGAACACGCCATAGTATAAGCTAAAACACTTCCAGTCTCTGAAACATCCCATCTCATGAATCGATTGGCAAAGGCCTGAACATCTAAAGCAAGTGGTCGCTCCCCGACCGGTATATAAGCAAGACTACCCATGCTGGCTGACTTCCGGCTCAAAGCATCGGCCACCATATTGGCCTTTCCCGGATGATAAAGAATGGTAATGTCATAATCTTTCAACGGCTCTAACCATATTCTCTACCTCATATTCAACTCTTTCTGCTTGAACAGATACTGCAAACTTCTATGGTCCGTGAACACCTCACACGACACACTATACAAATAATGCTTCCAAATCTTCAACACACGAACAATGGCTGCTAACTCCAAATCGTGAATTGGATAGTTCTTTTAATGAATCTTCAACTGACGAGAAGCATAAGCTATAACCTTTCCATCTTGCATCAACACTGCACCAAGTCCAACCCGTGAAACATCACAATACACGGTATATGGCCCTGAACCTGTGGGAAAAACTAACACCGGTGTTGTAGTCAAGGCCGTATTGAGCTTTGGAAAGCTCGCCTCACACTCATCAGACCACCTGAACTGGGCACCCTTCTGAGTCAATCTGGTCATTGGGGCTGCAATAGATGAAAAGCCCTCCACAAATCGACAATAATAACCTGCTAAGCCCAAGAAGCTCCGAATCTCTGTAGCTGAGGTGGGTCTAGGCCAATCTCTAACTGCTGAAATCTTCTTGGTATCCAACAGAATACCCTCTGCCGACACCACATGACCTAAAAATGCTACTGAGCTCAACCAGAACTCACACTTAGAAATTTTGGCATACAACTGTCTATCCTTCAGAGTCTGGAGGACAGCTCGAAGGTGCTGCTCATGCTCTTCTCGGCTGTGAGAGTATATGAATATATCATCAATGAAAATAATAACAAACGAGTCCAAATAGGGCCTGAACACTCGGTTCATCAACTCCATAAAAGCTGCTGGGGCATTTGTCAACCAAAATGACATCACCAAGAACTCATAATGCCCATACTGAGTGCGAAAAGCTGTCTTAGAGACATTGGATGCCCTAATCCTCAACTGATGGTAGTCAGATCTCAAATCAATTTTGGAAAATACTGCAACTCCCTGAATCTGGTCGAATAAATCATCAATCCTCGACAAAGGATACTTGTTCTTGACAGTAACCTTGTTCAATTGCCGGTAGTCAATACACATTCTCATTGAGTGATCTTTCTTCATAACAAACAACACTGGGGAACCCCAAGGGGAAACACTAGGCCTAATGAAGCCTTTATCAAGCAAGTCCGGTATGTGACCCTTCAACTCCTTAAACTCTAGCGGGGCCATACGATATGGCGAGGTAGAAATGGGCTGAGTGCCCGAAGCCAAATCTATGCAAAAGTCAATATCCCTGTTGGGTGGCATACCCGGCAGGTCAGCAGATAATACCTCTGGAAACTCACGAACAATGGGCACATACTCCATAGAAGGAACCTCGACACTAGAATCACGAACATATGCCAAATAGTCCAAACAACCATTCTCGACCATGCGCCGAGCCTTCATATATGAAATGCCACTGCCTGAAGAATGACCAGAAGTCCCCCTCCACTCCAATCGAGATGTTCTCGGTAAGTCCAAGGTGACGGTCTTAGCATGACAGTCCAGAATAGCATGATAGGGAGATAACCAATCCATCCCCAAAATGAAATCGAAATCGACCATATCAAGAGGTAAATGATCTACACGGGTCTTAAAATAACCAATGACCACTATACATGGCCGGTAGACTCGATCGACCACCATAGAATCACCCACCGGTGTAGACACATATATAAGAGTACTCAGGGAATCACGGGGTATAATCAAATAAGGAGCCAAATATGAGGACATGTAGGAAAATGTAGACCCCGGATCAAACAAAATCGAAGAATCTCTGCTGCAAACTGAAATCATACCTGTAGTAACTGCATCAGAGGCCTTAGCCTCAGGCCTGGCAGGAATAGCATAGCATCGGGGCGGAGCCCCACCAATTTGAACATCCCTGGGTCGACCTACTGCAGGCTGAACTCTACCTCTCATAGCATGTCCTCCACCTCTAACTGTCTGACCTCCACATTTGGCACCTCAACCTCCACCCCTAGTTGGATGAGGGGGTGGGGGTGCACTTGGTGCGGAAAACATAGCACGAGAACCTGAATGCTGAGAAGTACTAGAAGCTCGGGGGCAATACCTAGCAATGTGCCCTAGAACACCACAAGAGTAACAAGACCTCTGCTGCTGAGACTGTTGGCCCTAAAACTATCCCTGTCGACCAGAATAACCACCCTGGAAGCTCTAAAGCGGTGATGCACTGATAGGAGCTAGTAGTGCATTGCGGGGTATCTGAAGTGCCGACTGGTATCGTCTAGGAGGATGACCTCTACCAAAAGAATCTCTGCCTCCATATGAGGCACCACTGAATCAGCCGAAATGACGAGGTCTCTTGTCTGACCCCCGACCACTGCCCTGTGAAAAGACCATCTCAATGCGCCTGGCCACATTGGCTGCCTCCTGGAATGAAATATCGGTACCTGACTCCCTGGCCATCTGAAGTCTCATAGGGTGAGCTAGCCCCTCAATAAACCTCCTCACCCTCTCTCGATCGGTGGGGAGTATCATGATAGCATGTCGGGCCAAAGTGATAAACCTGGTCTCGTATTGGGTAACTGTCATAGAGCCCTGTTGTAGACGCTCAAATTGCCTCTGAAGCTCCTACCTCTGGGTAACTGGTAGAAACTTCTCCAAAAACAACTCGAAGAACTGATCCCAAGACAACGGCGAAGATCCAACTGGCCTAGTCAAGCAGAAATCCCTCCACCAAGTCTTGGCGGTACCAGAAAGATGGAATGTAGCAAAATCGACCCCATTGGTCTCTACAATCCCCATGTACCGAAGAACCTCATAGCCACTGTCCAAGTAATCATGGGGATCCTCTGATGGTGCACCAGTAAAAGTAGTAGGAAATAACTTTGTGAACCAATCCAACCTCCACAAAGCATCGGCAGACATAGTTGCTCCCTCAACTGCCTGTGTCACAATACCTGGCTGAGCTGGTCCAGCTGTCTCAGGTGCTGGAGACTGGAACTGAGAAGCTAACTGCTCTGGTGTTCGGGTAGAAGGAGTTTGGGCCCCTCCCCCAGCCTGAGAGACGGTTGGTGCAGTAGGAAGTAGACCGGCCCTTAGCCACACTCTCAATAAGGCCCACTAAGCGGACCAGAGCATCCTGATGTACCGGGGTGGCAATGAACCCCTCTGGGACCTGAAGTGGTCCGACCGGATTGTCTGATTAGGAACCTCGCCGGCAAAATTTACCTATGGGTCCTCTACTGTGGTTGCTGCTCTAGGCTGAGCCATTCCCTTGCCTTGTACTCGGCCTCGTCCTTGGCCCCTCGTAGGAGCTGCAACTTGAGGATCGGGCTGCTGATCGGTAGATGAGGAAGCACGCATTCTCGCCATCTGCGAGAGAGTAAAATAGAAACTCAGTTAGCGTTTAGAACTCAAATCGCATGACAGATGAGAAAAGATGTGACGTTATTCCTAACTTTGCAACCTCTGGGGGATAAGTACAGACGTCTCAGTACCGGCCCCTCAGACTCTACCAAGTTTGTCCGTGACTTGTGAGACCTAGGCAACCTAGAGCTCTGATACCAACTTGTCACGACCCAAATTTTCCACCATCGGGGCCATGATGGCGTCTAATGTTGAACCCGCTAGACAAGCCAACATGTTTAATCATATTTACTAAAAACCATTAATATTAAATAATAACGGGTAAAAGTCAACCTTCCTTAAATAACAACTTAAAAATAAGAACAGAAGAAGGTACATAACTAAATCCACAACTTAACAAAATACTTAATTTAGCCAACCCGGACCTTTTGAGTCACAACTCACGGACCGTCTAAGAATAGTACACAAAATAGTTTGAAATAAATACATATGTTTCTGAAGTACAAAAATCACAAATAAAGTGGAATAAGGAAGGGGATGCCAAGGCATGCGGACGCCTGCAGGTCTACCTCAGTGTCTCCGGTGGACTGAAGGATACTCCCTCGATCAGTGTCCACTGGGTTGGGTGCCGTAATCTGCACAACATAAAGAAGTGCAAGTGTAGCATCAGTACATCCGACCCCATGTACTGATTAAGTGTCGAGCCTAACCTCGGCGAAGTAGTGATGAGGCTAGGACATGACAATTAATAAACACATGTGCAATTCAATAATATATATAACATGAATAACGGCATGAAAATGACCAGTTAGGTGTAAAACGGGGGAGAACATGTTGGGGACAAGGGAAAAAAATTACTGAATCACAGAACGAAGCAACAGTCTAAGTATCAAAAATAACATAGGAAGTAAACACATAGAACATAAAATACAAAGCATCACCCTTCGTGCTTTACTCTCATCCTCACCAAAACAAGTGCACGACATCACCCTTCGTGCTTTTACTCCCATACTCACAAAAACAAGTAAATAAATACACGGCATCACCCTTAGTGCTTTTACTCTCATCCTCACAATGCTATGCATAAATAAAATGACACGACACTATCCTTCGTGCTTTTAAATAGTAAATCATGACACGACATCACCCTTCGTGCTTTACACTCTCATCCTCACAATGCACCAAATAAATACACGACATCACCCTTCGTTCTTTATACTCTTCCTCACTTAAACAATATCAAGAACAACATTTTGGCAAGGAAAATCGATAACATGTAGCATAATCACAACATCCCGGGAAGGGAACAACAGTAGAAACAAATACCGTCCATGCAAGGGACACGGCTATAACCAATCTCGCTCAAGTGTAAAACTTAACAAAATAATCCCCAAACGACAATTAATCAACAGTGTTCGCAACCAAGTATTTCCAACCATTGTATAACCTCAAAAATGAAATCTACTTCATAACATAGTAAATAATGAAGAAAACACATATATTATAAAGATCGACTCACGGGCATGCTTGACAATAATGCATAGGTACTCGTCACCTCACTTATACATTGAACATGGGATAAACATGTAGCACATATGACTCAACACCTATTCCCTCAAGCTAAGGTTAGACCAAACACTTACCTCGATGCCACGAACACAATTCAAGCCTCAACTACCGCATTACCTCTAGATTACACCACCAACTCGCGCGTATCTAGCCACAAGTTACTTAATTATATCAATAAATGCTAAATGAATCAATTCTAATGCATGGAAATGAGTTTTCTAAAGTTCCCCAAAAAGTCAAAAATTGACCCCGGGCCTGCTCGATCCTAACTCGAAATTCGGACCAAAACCCGATTACCCATTCACCCCGAGCTCGGATATGTAAATGGTTTTGGAATCCGGCGTCAATTTGAGGTTTAGATCCCAAATTTCAATATTCTTAGCTTTTTACCCAAAATTCCCAATTCCACCATGATAACCCTAGATTCTAGGATGAAATCTTGTAAAAAGAAGTTAAGGATTAAAGAAAGTGAGTTAGAAATCACTTACTAATGTTTTGGAGAGGAAGAATGTTTGGAAAATCGCCTCTTAGGTTTTTAGGGTTTTGAAAAATGAAAAATAGCAGAAAATCCCGTTTAAATATACCCCGCAGGCCTCCACCGCGGGCGGCACAAAAGCGACCGCGGCCGTGAAGACCCTTCCACTGCGGACCGTGCAAAGGCGATTGCGGCCGCGAAGACCTTTCCACCGAAGACCGCACAAAGGCGACCGCGGCCGCGAAGACCCATCCACCGCCGACCGCACAAAGGCGACCGTGGACCGCACTGGTGGGTTTAGAGATCTGTACTTCTCTGAACCTGCAACAACCCTGTTCTAAGCCTAAAAACATCTCGGGACCTACCAGATCTCACTCGAGCCCTCGGAACTTCAAACCAAAAGTGCAAACCACCTCGAAAACATCCTATAGACTTATTCGTGTAATAAAATCACCAAAATACATGATAAACATCGGATTAAACCCCAAAACCAATGACATTTCTCAAAACTTTCAAAACTTCCCATTTTGCATTTTTTTTATCCGAATCACGTCAAAGAAGTCTGTTTCTTACCAAACTTCACAGATAACACACATAAAACATATCGAATCTGTACTGGGCTCCGGAACCAAGATATGGGCCCAATACCACAGGTTGCACATCGAATTTCATTATCAAAAACCTTTATATTTTTCAGAAAATAATTTTTCTTCAAAAATTCATATCTCGGACTTGGGACATAGGAATTCGATTCCGGGCACACGCCCAAGACCCATATTTTCCTACGGACCCTCCAGGACTGTCAATTCACAAGTCCGGGTCCGGGACCGTTTACCAAAAATGTTGACCAAAGTCAACTTTACTCAAATTTCAACGCAAACATATTATTTTCAGTCATTTTTCTCATAACCGCTTCTCGGCTATATGCCCAGGCTACGCACACAAATCATGGTGAGATAGAAGGAGGTTCTCATGACCTCGGAACACAGATTTATCTAGAAATACACCTCTAAAACAAACAACACTGGGGCACCCCAAGGGGAAACACTAGGCCTAATGAAGCCTTTATCAAACAAGTCATGTATCTGACCCTTCAACTCCTTCTACTCTAACGGGGCCATACGATATAGCGGGGTAGAAATGGGCTGAGTGCCCAGAGCCAAATCAATGCAAAAGTCAATATCCCTATCGGGTAGCATACCTGGCAGGTCAGCAGAGAATACCTCTGGAAACTCACGAACAATGGGCACAAACTCCATAGAAGGAACCTCAGTGTCTCCGGTGGACTGAAGGATACTTCCTCGATCAGTGTCCACTGGGTCCGGTGCCGTAATCTACACAACATAAAGAAGTGCAAGTGTAGCATCAGTACATCCGATCCCATGTACTGATTAAGTGTTGAGCCGAACCTCGGCGAAGTAGTGATGAGGCTAGGACATGACAATTAATAAACACATGTGCAATTCAATAATATATATAATAGGAATAACGGCATGAAAATGACCAGTTAGGTGTAAAACGGGGGAGAACATGCTGGGGACAAGGGGAAAACAATTACTGAATCACAGAACGAAGCAACAGTCTAAGTATAAAAAATAACACAAAAAGTAAACACGTAGAACAAACAAGTACACGGCATCACCCTTCGTGTTTTACTCTCATCCTCACCAAAATAAGTGTGCGGCATCACCCTTCGTGCTTTTACTCTCATCCTCACCAAAACAAGTAAATAAATACACGGAATCACCCTTCGTTATTTTACTCTCATCCTCTCAATGCAATGAATAAATAAAATGGCACGACATTATCCTTCGTGGTTTTAAATATCAAATCATGACACGACATCATCCTTCGTGTGGACTTTGAGGGGTGCCTAACACCTTCCCCTCGAAGTAATTTCAACCCCTTACCCAATCTCTGGTTAACTAATTAGTGTTGTAATGAGCCTTAATAGGTGCCTTAACGCACCTGAACTCGTTTAGTGGCGACTTTCCAATTCCTTATATACCCCTCCCCCCAAAAGGAAACGAGTTGTCTCGATAATGTCAAGAACCCTGACCGATCCGAAAGGAGAAGGAAAAAGGGGACGCGACAACATGGCGACTTTGTTGGGGATTTTAGGCTTTTACCACTTCAAACTGCTTTGTGAAATTGTAACTTTACTTTGTTAATATTTTCATCCCTTTCCCTTTCGCCATTATGTGCAATTAATTGTTTATTTCTGTTAAATATTTAATCTTTCTCAAAGGCAAAACTGGCATGTTTTCTTTGTTTCCCTTTGTAACCACTTTAAATTATAAGTGTTGTATTAATCGCTTTCTTAACATGCAAATACATGACTACATGCTTTATTGCTTATTGTTGCATAACCATGATCAACATCATACTCCACCCGTGCCAATACAAATCCTATAGCAACGCTTGATGAGTGGTTGCGCTCTTCCTATTTTATACAACCCCTAAATTCGGAAAGTCTTATTTGCGGTAAAACTAGTCGATTAGCAATGCAGTCGATAGTTCCGTGCCTTCCCCCGTGAGTTTTCCGCTCAAGGGTACCAGTCTAAAACCCCACAGAAACCTTACTCTATTATATTGTACATGCATCATTGTCAAACCTAGCTGGGTTGATGTGTTGTCCGCACAATAACCCTTTAAGACAGCTTTGTCCAAAGTCCACCGGGTTTTCTAATCCCAACGGACATTTTCACATTCTGTGCATTTATTTGGGGAACTAAATGCTTGTATGCTAATCATAAATATAGAAATGGTCCAGTCCGGTGGGGGTAAGGGCCTATTTATTTTTGTCTTGCAGAAATATGAGGCACGAGGTCCCTAGATTCGGCATGGTCAACAACATCCCTCCTATTCTCCTGAACTGGTGGGAGGATCTTCACTCAAGTGATAAGAAACTTGTCAAGAAATACCTGGTAACTTATCGTATCTCCTAGACATCCAACCCAACAACATGTTGATCTAGGCTTCCACCTTATTTTAGGATAGCGAAAGAGCCATCTTTCATTTTGGGGACATCGAGATAACACCACTACTAGAAGAGATATGGGGACTAGCTGGGTTGGTCCAGGAAACTCCTGGTTATTGATGCCTCAGAACCGCACAAGCAAGGTTTTTTTTGAAAATGATGGGTCTAAAGAAGAATGCTGAGTTAGAATGTTTGAAGCAGTCATACATACCCTTGGAGTACTTATATGAAAGGTACGGTCAAAGCAAGTCGTACCGTACTCACCATGACGAATTTGCCATTACATCTTTGGGAAACATTAGCCATGGTAACCAAGACTTTGATGGAGGGAATTGACGGGCAAGCCTTTAGCACGATGATCATAGCAGACATTTACCGAGCTCTGGAACGTTGTCAAAGAGGAGCTAAGCAATTCAAAGGTTGCAATCTGTTACTACGACTATGGCTCTTAGAACATCTCCAAAAGGGTCAATACCAGCAAGAATTTCCAAGAAGGGTGTGGAACGACCACATCGCTTTCCATAACCCCAAGCGGATGACATATATCTCCGACAAATTTGCTCAGCAAGCAACTCGTACCCAGGGTCGACAAGATGAGCCATTTTCGAGCTGACTTTCAGGATGATGATATTCCCTACAAGTGCCAAGCCCAACACATGTGGCACTGTAAGATCATAATGGAAAAGAATACAGTTGAACCGGACAGCTACCACGCAAGCTGTGCACATTTCTACTCAGGGTGGTTGGAAGATGACTTGGATGGATTAATCAGGCCAGGGATAAGCCGAGGTCACAGAATCATAGATGAGAGCGCCGTGGCTCAAGTCAAGTTCAATAGGCTGCGCAAGAGGATTCACGAGTCTGAAAATGAGCACCGTGAGATACATGAAACACACAAAAGGTTAATCGAGGAATAGAAAGACATAGCCATCCGTTCTAACAAGAAGCTGGAATACTTGGAACGAGGCATAGTGGAGCTGGAAGGCAAGATCATCAAGAGGGTCGAAGACTGTCAGAAAGCTTAGGGAAACGAAGGAGGGCACCTGGACAGAGCATACCTACTGCTGGGACTGTGTGAGCTATGGAACCTGTTCGATGGGATCAAGGATGCCGAATATGGGGAAGGTCCTTCTGGGACAAAGTAGGATAGGATTTCTTTTCTTTGTTTTATCAATGTAATTAGGCCAATGGCCACTATTGACTTTATTTCCTGCTATTTATTTTAGCGTCGTTTTGGATTCGTCTATTTTTACATTAATGAAATGAGGCATTTTGGAATTTAATTTCCCCAAATCAATTTGTTGCTAGGCCTACCTCGGGCACAACGAGGCTCCCAAATTAGGACACCCTTTTATATTCCTGCAATACATGTTTAAATACTGTAATACTTCTCATGACCCTCACTGTCTTGGCTACCTTTTGTTTTTGTTTTTGTTTTTGTTTTCTTTCTTTTGATTATTCCCCTCCCCAAAAGTTGGTTCGTGCATTCTGGCATCATCATCATACTATTCAAGATCCAGGGGCCCTCCGCCTTCTCCTCTTCCTAGTCTACCTAAGGGAAAAAGAAAAGGCAAAGGGAAAATGGAAGATATTAGGAAGACAACATAACGCCAGTGGAACGAACATAACCTACTGAAAGTCAAGGTACTCAGGTTCAGAATGAGGCTATGACACAACTCGAGCAAAGGTTGTTGAATCTCCAAGGGGAGCTTGAGCTTGTCCGAAATTTGGAAAATCTATCCTTCTCACTCAGTATTCCAGATGCCAATCAACCAAATATCCAAAACCCCATACCTCCTCAGGACACACCGAACAGACAGAATCCTCCCACAACTCCATAAAAACATCCAACTATTCCACCGCAATGCAACACTTGCCATACTCCGAGAAACACCCCACTAATCATCCATGGAGATGGAAGCAACCCCATCTATAGTTTCCAGACCATCCTGGTGGTTGAGGGTAGAAAAAGGCTGGGTGGAGAAACCTACCACCATATCGAGCGAGTCAACGCAATAGACAAAGACAAATGGTGGGACATTAAGATTGAAAGCATATAAAACTAGAGTGGGTATGAGCCTGACAGAGGACTCGGTAAGATTCTTCAAGGGATCTCCAAGCCAATACAGCTCAAACGCCATGGCACCACTTTTGGTATGGGATACAAATACACATGGAAAGAATACAAGAATGGTCGCCACCATGGCGCGGTCCTTATTACCCATTGGAATAGCCGATACCACGTCTAGAGCATACCTTTCAGCAGGCCGATGTCATATGGGGGTCAAAAGAAGAAGAAGCACTGGCAGCCTTGAAGGATCTATTATTGGAAGATGCTGATATGGGCTGCTGCGTCATTGTTGAGGAGGGGGATGCTGAAGGACCTTCCATCCAAGCCGTGGGCAAAGGATCATTCCTTAAGAACTGGACTGTCAGAACATCCAGGGCCTGACGAGTCCCGGGGTAGCAAGGCTGAACAAGCATTGTCTATTTTTATTCGCTAAATGATTTCCTTTTTCGCATTTCCATTTTTTCAATAAGATCTTCAATGTTCCAAAACATTTTCTTAAATTATCAAAACATTTTTATGTTTTAATGGATCATTATTTATTATTGTTGTTTTCTCTCATCAATTTTTTCAATACAGCATTATTATTTACTATCTTGATGAACCAATGACCGTGACATGCAACGAGACAACGCAACAAACGGACAGTGATTCAGAAAAAGAGGATGATATCATACCTGATGAATTGTCAGAGAAGTTGAGATTTTTGAGAATAGACCTAAGTCCAACCTGGACGAGACTGATGTCATCAACTTGGGAGATTCAGAAATTGTCAAAGAAACTCGCATCAGCATTCACTTATCCCCATCACAGAAGAAGGAATACACACAATTCTTGAAGAACATGAAGACATATTTGCATGGTCGTACGATGACATGACTGGTCTAAGTACATCCATTGTGGCTCACAAACTGCCAACCAAACCAATGTGCCCTCCAGTAAAACAGAAGCTCAGAAAGTTCAAGCCTGACATGAGTTTGAAAATCAAAGAGGAAGTTACCAAGAAAATCAACGCCAAGGTTCTCTGGGTGGTTGAATATCTAACATGATTAGCCAACATCGTGCCAGTACCTAAGAAAGATGGAAAGGTCAGGGTTTGTGTCGACTACCGGGATCTCAACCGAGCCAGTCCGAAGGATGATTTTTTTCTTCCAAACATACACATCCCGATTGACAATTGCGCCAAGCATGAACTTTAGTCTTTTGTGGATTGTTTCACCGGTTAACACCTGATTTGGATGGATGAGGTAGATGCTGAGAAAATGACTTTCGTTACGCCATGGGGAGTATACTGCTACAAGATGATGCCATTCAGCCTAAAGAATGTTGGGGCCACCTATATGAGAGCTATGACCACCATCTTCCATGACATGATACAAAAAGAGATCGAGGTGTATGTGGATGACGTCATTATCAAATCCAAGAAAGCCACCGACCACATAGCAGATCTAAGGAAGTTCTTCAATAGGTTACGGAAATACAACTTGAAATTAAACCCCGCGAAATGTGCATTCAGGGTTCCCGCTGGAAAATTGCTTGGATTCATTGTCAGCCGCCAGGGAATAGAATTAGATCCGTCGAAGGTCAAAGCCATCCAAGAGTTACCACCACCAAAGAACAAGAAAGATGTGATGAGTTTCCTGGGACGCATTAACTACATCAGCCGGTTCATAGCCCAGTCCACAGTCATATGCGAACCAATCTTCAAGATGCTGCAACCAAATAGACCGAGGACTGTCAAAGGGCCTTCGACAGAATCAAGGAGTACTTGTCAACACCACCAGTCTTGGTACCACCAGAGCCAGGTAGGCCCTTGCTATTCTACCTCGCGGTATTAGATGGAGCTTTCGGCTGCATTCTGAGCCAGCACGACGAGACAAGGAGAAAAGAGCAGGCTATATATTATATGCATAAGAAGTTCACTCCATACGAGGCACGATATTCTCTACTGGAACATACTTGTTGTGCTCAAACCTGGGTAGCACAGAAGTTAAGGCATTACTTTTGTGCCTACAGCACATAGCTCATATCGAGGATGGACCCCCTGAAGTACATCTTTCAGAAGCCCATGCCCACTAGCAAGCTAGCCAAGTGGAAAATCCTGTTAAGTGAGTTCGACAATGTCTATGTGACTCAGAAAGCGGTCAAGGGACAAGCGTTGGCAGACCATCTTGCTAAGAACCCTATGGATGGAAAATACAAACCCTTGAAAACGTATTTTCCTGATGCAGAGGTGTCATTCATAGGAGAAGATATTGCAGAATCCTATGATGGTTGGATAATGTTCTTCGATGGAGCGGCGAATTTCAAAGGAGTCGGCATTGGAGCTATCCTGGTATCGAAAACCGGTCAACATTATCTGATATCTGCTAAACCCAAATTCCCCTTCACCAACAATATGGCATAATATGAAGCCGGCATCTCAGGGCTCAACATGGCCATTGATATGAATGTTCAGGACCTGCTAGTAATTGGTGACTCAGATTTGTTAATACACCAAGTACAAGGAGAATGGCCTACTGTGCCCATGTTGAAGAGGAAGCAGACAAAAAACCATGGTTCCATGATATCAAGGAGTATTTGTCAAAGGGAGAGTACCAAGAGCCTGCAAATCATACTTAGAAACACACGCTCCAGAGATTGTCCAACAGTTTCTTTCACAGTGGAGGAGTCTTGTACATGAGAACTCCCGATTTGGGATTTTTGAGATGCGTTGATGCAAAGGAAGCTTCCAAATTACTTGAATAAATCCACGCTGGGACCTGTGGCCCCCATATGAATGGTTTTGTCTTGGCCAAGAAGATACTCGGAGCCGGTTATTTCTGGATGACCATGGAAACGGACTGCATCCAGTATGTTCAGAGATTCTATCGATGCCAGGTACATGCAGATATGATATGGTACCCCCAAATGAGCTCAATGCAACAAGCTCGCCTTGGCCATTCGCCACTTGGGGAATGGACATCATTGGACCGATCGAGTCTATAGCTTCAAACAGACACAGGTTTATCTTGGTACTAATCGATTATTACACTAAATGGGTCGAAGTAGCCCAAAGAACGAGCACGTTCATAGACATAGTCCTAGAAACCATCGCACATGCCGACATTTTCTATCAGCACAAACAAGCAATGCTCCATAGTCACAACGCTCACAACAGTCATAATATCAAAGCCCGCTGCCAGCTAAGAAATTCTACTATTATTTATTATTCTGCATTTTCTCCATCTGCATGAGGTTAAGCTCTACCTCCATTTGCATAAGGCTAATCTCTGCATTCCCCTGCATAAGGCTAGTCTCTGCCTTCCTCTCTGCATGAGGTTAAGCTCTACCTCCATTTTCATAAGGCTAATTTTCTGCCTTCCATATGCATAAGGGTACTCTCTACCTTCCTATCTGCATGAGGTTAAGCTCTACCTCCATCTACATAAGGCTAATCCCCGCTCTCCATCTGCATAAGGCTACTCTCTGCCTTCCTATCTACATGAGGTTAAGCTCTACCTCCATTTTCATAAGGCTAATCTCTGCCTTCCATCTGCATAAGGCTACTCTCTGCCTTCCTATATGCATGAGGTTAAGCTCTACCTCCATCTGCATAAGGCTAATCTCCTCCTTCCATCTGCATAAGGTTACTCTCTTCCTTCATATCTGCATGAGGTTAAGCTCTACCTCCATTTGCATAAGGCTAATCTATGCCTTCCAACTGCATAAGGCTACTCTCTGCCTTCCTATCTGCATGAGATTAAGATTTACCTCCATTTGCATAAGGCTAATTTTCTATCTTCCATCTGCACAAGGCTAATCTCTGCATGAGGTTAAGCTCTACCTTCATTTGCATAAGGCTATTTTTCTGCCTTCTTATCTGCATAAGGTTAAGCTCTACCTCAATCTGCATAAGGCTAATATCTGCCTTCCATTTTCATAAGGCTACTCTCTTCCTTCCTATATGCATGAGGTTAAGCTTTACCTCCATTTGCATAAGGCTAATCTCTGCCTTCCATCTTCATAAGGCTACTCTATGCATTCCTATATGCATGAGGTTAAGCTCTACCTCCATCTGCATAAGGCTAATCACCTCCTTCCATCTTCATAAGGTTACTCTCATCCTTCATATCTGCATGAGGTTAAGCTCTACCTATATTTGCATAAGGCTAATCTCTGCCTTCCAACTGCATAAGGCTACTCTCTGCCTTCCTATATGCATGAGATTAAGATTTACCTCCATTTGCATAAGGCTAATTTTCTACCTTCCATCTGCACAAGGCTAATCTCTGCCTTCATATCTGCATGAGGTTAAGCTCTACCTCCATTTCCATAAGGCTATTTTTCTACCTTCTTATCTGCATGAGGTTAGCATAAGGCTAATCTCTGGCTTCCATTTGCATAAGGCTACTCTCTTCCTTCCTATCTTCATGAGGTTAAGCTTTACCTCCATTTGCATAAGGCTAATCTCTGCCTTACATCTGCATAAGGCTACTCTTTGCCTTCCTATCTGCATGAGGTTATGCTTTACCTCTATTTGCATAAGTCTAATTTTCTGCCTTCCATCTGCACAAGGCTACTCTCTGCCTTCCTATCTTCATGAGGCTAAGCTCTGCCTCCATTTTACATTTTTTACCGAGACTAAGCGCTGTCTCTCAGCATTATTTACTTCGCTTTTCTTTCGGGCTAAGCTCTGCCCTTCAACTCACAAGACTAAGCTCTGTCTTGAAAGCTTCATATTATTGCATCTCATGGGCTGATATATCGCCAACCTATCCAAAGGCGTCATAGTTCGGGGGCACCATCTTCATGGCATGAGAACATCATGTCATGGCATGATGATCTCTCTTAATTTTGCATATCATTATTCAAAGACGTCATAGTTCGGAGGAACCATCTTCATGGCCCGAGAACATCATTTCATGGCCTGCGAATCTCTCATAAAACAATTGATGGCCCAGGACGTCATGGTCTAAGGACGTCATCCCTAACCATCCAAAGACAACTTTTATAGTCCAACGGGAACTTGCATCATGTTTAAGTTTTACAGACAATATACGCTTGTACTACTTTTATTTGCAGGTGACCCGGCAAGCAACAGCTATCCCAGTAGGAGCTATCCCGCTCCAGTTCTCCCAACCATATCAAACCTAACCATTCCCGTAAGTTGTTCACTCATCCAGCCCAAAATTTTACGTCTGTTCTTGCAATGATTTCACCGGTATAATGTGCCGATGGATCCGGAACTACATACGACCTGATTTCTGTAAAACAAGGGATATGTCGGCAGCTCAGAAGCTAGGGTGCAACCTAAATCTCAAACCGTTTTGCTCGGTCAAAATTGGCCATCATATCTTTACCCGAGAACTCTTTCATCCTTTTCGGGTAAAGAGGGGCAGTTGTTGATACCCAAATTTTCCCAAAAAATATTTTAAATTGCTTATATATCTTCAAAATCATGCATTAATAGCAATTGGTATTTTTCCATAATTTTTCTATATTTTTATTAATTTATTCAGCATTTTATTTCCTATAAATAATCACAAAATTGCATTATGAATAATTTCAAATGCATTTTTTTTTGGTCTTATTAAGATCAAATTATTTCATAATTAGCCAAATTTACACCTTTTGGCTATAATTGCAACAACTTTGCAATTATAGTTGCAATTATAGCCCAATCATAAGATTTTATACTATTTTTGAACAGAAATTAGTCATTGGTATTTTAAAATAGTAAGTAATCATTGTAAATTATATTTCTATGCATGAAATCCATTTTTTATAATCAACAGCTCTTTTTGTAAATTGTTTAATTAATTTACATTGGGTATTTAACAAATGACCCTTTTTACTTCAATTCTAGCCTAATTGAATCAGACCCCAAATATCCCTAGGCCACATCCATAATTACCCAACCCAAATCTTTTGTTTAATCGGTAGCGTTGATTAATTTTAATCAACGGTCCAGATCCCTCCTTACCTTATTTAACCCTAGAGACTACCCCCTCCCTTCTCCTCTCATTTTCTCTCTTTCATTCCACCGTTACATCTCTCTCATCTCTCTAACTCTCTCTGCTAAGCTCTCTCACCGGCTATCAACGCCGATAACTATGGTGGTTCCACCACCACCTCGAGCTTCCACATCTCCCTCACACGCCGGAACTACTGCTACCCTAGAGACCTCAAAGGAACCAGAGGCGGTTCAACTCACCCTATGGATTTTCATGACTATCTCAGGCCATTCTTGGCCGTCCGAGTAAGATCCTTCCATCTCCGGCTAGAATCTGTGATCTCTAAGCCGATTCTCTCTATCTTGGGTTCTCTCTATGAAACCCTGATTTTAACTCTTGGTTTTTAGATCTATAACAAGATCTAAGTCTATTCCAGTTATCTTTACTGTTTTTTATAAAGTTTTCTCCGATTTTTCTAAAATGACTCTTCGTCTTCAAATTAGGGTTCTTGACCCCTTTTCAAAAATGGCTTTTCCTTATGATTTTCATTATGTTTAAATATTTACTTATGTTTTCTCTTTTTATATGAGTTGTTATGTTAAAAGCCCTAAGTTTCTTGGGTCCAATCCTTGATTCCGAGTCTGTCTTTGATAATATACTCACCTAATCTGTATATGTGTTTGTTTCTCATTAGCTTTAGGAGTTTCTGTGATTTTACCCTATTTTTTGTTCATTAGTGTTTCTGGTTTTTGATTCTTCCGCCTATATCCTGTTTATTCGTTTAATTTGTACTATGCTCTATGTGAATCCCTAATATTATGTGATTTTACACTATTTTGGCTTATTAGGGTTTCTGATTTTGCCTATTATGTGTTTGTAACGCTTGTTCGTATAAATTTTTTCTAAATCAGTACTATTTTCTATTTTTGAATCCTTGAATTCTTATGATTGATCCTTCACTGATCTCGTGTGATATTCTCTACTAATTTTGACCTTTTGAGATATTTTTTGACTTTATTCTATGGTCAATTATGGTGGTAGCTGATTCTCAAGCATTTTCCTTAATTTGAACCTGGTGAACCTATCCTCTATTACATGTTGTGCACTTGTACTATGCTGAAAACTATTTCCTTATGTGTGATATCCAGCCTTATATGATTTTCTTGCTTATTTAATATATGTTATTACCGTTTGACTTTAACTCCTTAATTAAAAGGAGTACTTATGATGATTTGATTCTAATTGGTACATAGTTCCATAATTACTGCTGAACTATGATTCTTGCCTTATTTTCTACCTGTGTTCAAACTATAAATACACTGCGCTTAACACACATACGAACACTTTGGTTCAAAAGCTCTCTCTCTTACACAAACTCTCTCTTCTGCTCTCTTTTCTCTGATTAATTACTATTGTTCTAAGTCAGCTGGCTATAAGCCAAAGCAGATTGCTATATTCTCTGGTTCTTCACTCTGTGTTTTCTATCTTCTATACTGGTATGTCATTATTTCAATTCAATTCCTAAAAAACCATGTTTCTTTTACTACCTCAATTCATCCTGTTTCTAGTCTGTTTTCACTTGTGGTTTTGTTGTTCAACCTGCAACTAATATGTCTACTTTACTGCATTATCAACATGCTTCTGAATATGCCCTCTCCCTTAGAATCAACATGCTTATGAAATGTTATTCCCCTTTCTGTAGTATGTCTCAATGCAACCATGTATGCTTAACTAGTTTTAGTATGAACCTGTCTTTGGCAATACAACTTGTACCTTAAATTACCTTGTTCTGTGTTAACTTTGAAGTTCATGCTATACCCTAATCCCTTGGACCCCTTTAGATTTTGTACCTATGTGTACCTCTGTGTACTATGTGTTTACCATTATGTGCTCTACCTGTCCCCAATCCCCCCATTACCCTTGAGTTCCTTAGGGAACTCTGACACACCCGGATATTGAGAAAGGCTATGAAACAATCTGAGCGGTTGAGGTTCTGAGATCTGGGCCTATTTTCAGGCTCCCTATAGTGTAACTTCTTATTTTGCTTATCTACTTATGTAATTCGTTCAATATTTGGTTTGTAATAATTATTGTTAATGAATATTGGGGATGGATAGTGAAAATGGGGGGGTAGCTATATAGGTTATCTACATCAAGGGTAGAAACCATGCTTTAGGTTTACATTTATGTATGCGCACTAGAATCCATGTTTAGGATCACTTAGAAATCCTGTTTCTAGGATAAATGACAACATACTATTACTTTTAACATATTTGAAATCATGTTTAAACCATGTTGAAACCTTGTGTGCATTTAGAAATCTTGTTTCAGGAACTTGCATCATTCCACACTTTATATGTGCATATTAGAACACCATGTTTAGGATCTTGTTCATACTCGCTCAGATACATCTAGTTAAACTACTGATGCATGAAAAGGATATGAAACAGTCTCACCCTGTTTTAAACAAATTGGTAATAATCATATATCTTGCAACACCAAGAACAACATGCTTTAGGTGAAAAAACTTATAACAGTTTTCTCAATAATTCTGGTAACAATTGTGCATTATCCCACGCCTAGGCAAGCCATAGGTAACCAATTTCTTATAAAACTGGAAACTACCTCTTTGTGTTTACTGCTTAATTCTTAACATGCTTAAAATCAGTAGGCAGATGATTAGGGTCCCTACTTCTAAGTTTATAAAATAAAACATCTTATCTTCTGTGCTTTGACATTTACCTAGACATTATGTCTTAGGATCCTGTTTAATAATACTTCCCTTGTTTGTGTTTGAGTCGTGGTGTTTATGTGCACTATTTGTTGAGGTAAACTTGAGCCTCTAATTGCGTCTTTATGCCTTATTTGAAAAAGTCCCAAATCTTTCTTGCCTGTTGCCTTAGCATTTTCTTCTTTTAACCTTAGGGGTCTAATCTAGAACTGCCCATAGGTAGAGGTTCTAATTTCCTCCGGGACCATCAAGAAGGGGCAGGTAACAACACACAATAGAGGTCGTTAAATAAAAACTCACTTAAATAACCGCTAAGGGGTGGGAAAGGGTAGATATGGATATGATGACCGGTGCGCTAATGCCACGTGTAGCCCTTCTTCTGAAGAGTGATTACCGGGCATTATACCGATGTGATCCTATAGGATAAATAACTTAGGACCCCCATGTTCCTTACATATATATGCATAGAATATAAATCCTTAGACTTCAAATCTTTTAAACTTTAGCACATATGTGTGCTTAGACTGCAAATCTTTTCAAAACCCTTTGCTTGTTTAAACTCCAATTGCTTGTTTGCTACTTGTCTAAATTCACAAAGTTGTTTTGCCGGGAACCACAATTGTGGACTTTGAGGGGTGCCTAACACCTTCCCCTCGAAGTAATTTCAAGCCCATACCCATTCTATGGTTAACTAATTAGTGTTGTAATGACCCTTAATAGGTGCCCTAGCACACCTTAACTCGTTAGGTGGCGACTCTCCAATTCCTTATATACCCCCTTTCCCAAAAGGAAACGAGTTGTCCCGATAATGTCAAGAACCCTGACCGATCCGAAAGGAGATGGAAAAAGGGGGCGCGCCAACACACCCTTCTCAAGTGATACAAGATAGTTTTAGCATTGCCTTAAACATATGGAATCTCTCATACTGGCTAGAATACATGAACTCCCTTCTGAAACGGAGCCGCAACCATGTCCATTCAATCTCAATCCACACATCTCACCGCATCTATCATGCTAATATATGAAAATACGAGAACCCCATCATCAACTATGAAGCTAAAGTAGTGTGGCCCTCCTCGTATATACGACATCGACAAAAACCCTTCTACAAAACTTAATTCAAGATCGCAACACACAATGAACTTTCCATACCCTAGAAGACCTCAACCTCAAGTTGTGATGTAAACTATCATAAAGTCTTCAAAACCCATTTTCACATAACCAAGCCATAAGAACTGAATCCCTTTAAATCAACCAAGCCTCGCAAGACAATAAACCCAGAAGTTACACTTAAGAAGTACTTGTAATTCCCTATAATACCATGGGAATCAATCATTTTGTTACCATGCAGATCCAAATTATTATTGTATTTGTAATGACCATGTTATTCATTTTGTATATTTAAGCCTTGTCCCTTATTTGATGCTTCATGTATGTTTATTTGATGTTTAATGACTTGCGGGGTTGGTTTGGTTTGGTTTCAAGAAGGGTTGAGAGTTATTAGGAAAATTTAGCCACATTTTGGAAGCTTAATGTTACACTACGCAGTATTACGTCAATGTTACACTGCGCAGTATTACATCAATGTTACACTTCGCAGTATAATGATGATGTTACACCCTGTAGTATTGTACGTCCGATTTGTCATAAGATAATTGACATCATTTCAAGGACAAGATTATTTTGAGGTTATAAGTATTAAGCTATTTAAAATAAGTGATAAGTAAATTCTCGAAGGTGAGAGGGTAAGCGAATTGAAGAAAATGAGTTTCGTTAAAGTTTGACATTTTGAGATAAAATACGATCCAAGCTATAATACCTCGTATTTATGGGGTAGTACTATACCATATGACCATGATAATAAGGCGTATAAAGTGGGTAAAAAATGATTAGTATTTTAATTACATTAGGATATTACCTAATTTTGTTGGTAATGGGTTAATTATTGATTTAATTGGGAAGTGAACAAATATATTGGAAACGAGTGGATAATTATTTGGTATAAACATCATCCCCAATGTGGAAGCAAGGGGTAATATTTTCCAAGTCTAAACAATGAATCTTTGGTTAATGTACTAGGTGGCATGTTTAGGGGATTTTTGGGAAAAGTAAACCACACAAGTTTGGCCCACAAACCACAATGATAAGAAATCTTCCTACATCTTTTAGTATTATGTTTTATGTTTGCTAAGTAGCGGATGGAGCCACAAAAGCATTCTGATGAAACTACGTAATGTAATAGGAACGCGACTTGCAATTCTAAGAGGGCCAGTATAACCTTTATCAAGAACACCATACAGATTTTTCCCTACTTGATCTCACCGTTACATGATTTATCGTGTTTGGCATGTGTTGGAAGGATTGTCAAGAGAATCGGATTAGGTATGTTAACGATATTCCTTCTCTACTTTTGGCATGATCCATACGATAAAAACGTAATGAGCAAATGCAAAACATTCATAAAAGACTCTATTCATAGAAGTACTAGAGGTGCCTATGTTCTTGATTCCCCATGTGTCTTAATATAATATCTTATGTTCATGGGTCTCAGAAAATAGGTAAGTTGATAAAATTTATTTCACGATATTAATCGAAGGCATATTGATCTTATGACATATCGAAAGATCTTACTTTATTATGTATTGCGTTCATTTAGACATGTACATTGACCAATGACCAAATAACGTTATATATGCGTATATTATATGTACATAGGATATGGTAAAAGGTTATGGGATTATATATGCACCACAACGTGATCAGCTGGTATACGTTGATGATTAGTCAAAGTGGCTGAGATGATATGATGAGATATCCTCAAAGGCTTGTGATATTATGTACGCATATACCTGTAACGACTCGGTCTGTCGTTACGAAGAATCTGCACCATAATTGCCGTTAACGACTTTTCATAGATTGATTATACTGTTATTGATGTGTTACAGTTGGTAGGCTTGAAATCGAAGTGATTATAATGAGAATTTAGCCACCTAGTCTTTAAAAATAGCCTTGAAGTTGGAAAAGTCAACTGAGAGTTGACTTAATGGCAACCTCGGAATGCGGATTTTGAGGCTCAGATAGCTTCATTAGGTAATTTGGGACTTAAGAGTGTGTTCAGAATAATTTTGTGATGCCAGGTGTAGAATTAGGCTTGAATTGGCGAAAGTTAGTTTTTGGTAATTTCCGATCGGTAGTGGAAAATAGGCTATCGGGGTCGGAATGCGATTCTGAAAGTCAGAACAGGTTCGTAATTTTATTTTGGACATGTTTGCAAAATTTCAGGTCAATCGGAGTTGTTTTGGATAGTTTCGGCATCGTTGGTGGTTTTTAGAAATATCAAAGTTCTTAGGCTTGAATCCGATGTAAATTTTGTGTTTTGATGTTAATTTTAGTGTTTTGAGAGTGCAAATAAGTTTGAATGATCATACGTGATGTGTTGGTATAGTTGGTTGTGGTCTCGGGGGGCTCGGGATTTTATTCGGGTGTTTAACGGAGGTTTGAACTTGGAAATTACAGCAATACAACTGCTCGTGCTAGTGTAAACGCACCTGCGGAAGTTTGAACGCAGGTGCGGGTAGTGGGTCGCAGGTGCGGTTAGAGGACCGCAGGTGCGGTCTCGCAGGTGTGGTTAAGTGGGTCGCAGGTGCAGAAACCCTGGGCAAAATATAAATTAAACCCTCCGCGACTTAAACCCTTTTTACACCATTTTTTTACGGGTTGAGAGCTCTTGAGGCGATTTTTGAAGAGGGAAATAAGTGTTATTCATAGAGGTAAGTATTTTGATCATTACAACTCAATTATGGGTGATTATAGAACATAATCCCAGTATTTAATACATAGAAATCAGTAGAAAAATGTAGGTTTAGGGCTTGAGATTTTGAGACCTTTAGGGGTCGAGTTGAGGGGTCAAACGAACTCCGATATTGGTATTCTTTATATGTACGGACTCGTGAGAGGATGAAGAAAATTTTAGTATAAAAATTTCTGAGTTTCGGAACGCGGGCCACGGGGTCGAGTTTTGACCGAATTCGGATTTTTGAGCTAAATTCAATATTTTTCAATTGGAATTTACTCCTTGAGCATA
This sequence comes from Nicotiana undulata, assembly GCA_005239495.1. Classification (NCBI taxonomy): domain Eukaryota; kingdom Viridiplantae; phylum Streptophyta; class Magnoliopsida; order Solanales; family Solanaceae; genus Nicotiana; species Nicotiana undulata. The sequence continues at coordinate 25,682 of ML268584.1, forward strand.
ATTTGAGGATAAAAATCTGAACCTGGTAGATTTGGAGCATCCGGAAGTTGATTCGAAAGGCAAACGCATTGCGAAGTAGTTTCAGGCTAGCTTGAGGTAAGTTATGTCTTTAAATCCTGTCCTGAGGGTATGAAACCCCGGTCTATGCACCCTTTCACGGGTTTTGAAATGCAAAGGTTGAAACTTTGGAGATTTATTCCTTACTTAGGCGACTATTGTGTTGCGAAACGGCTTTTTAAAGCTTATTTCCAATAGTACTATATATACTTGATATGTTTTGGTCTGTAAGCCATGTTTGGGGCCTGGTGCCGACTTGTTTACCCCTTGGGGGTTGTGTTTACTATATATTCCTCATTGATATGTTATGATTTTACACTCAGTATTTTCTTGTGAAATTGTTTTGACACTCTGAGTATTTTGATACTATTTATCGGGAAAAAAAATGAAACACTATTTTGGGTCGATAACCCGATATATTTATGGCCTAAGGGAAAATTGAGAGTGTCTGACTGAGTGAGGATTTCAGGCCTATGGTGTGAGGAGGATTTCAGGCCTTATATGAGGGAGGATTTCAGGCCTATATTGTGAGGTGGCTTTCAGGCCTTATGTTTTTATAGCGCTTGGGTTGTAGGAGCCCCTCCGGAGTCTGTACACACTCTCAGTGAGCACAGGTACCTAGTGAATGATGATTATTTCACGCGGGGCTGATACTGAGTGACGATTATTGCCCGCAGGGCTGTTACTGAGTGATTGTAGGAATACTTGAAAAAGAAATTAATATGAGAAATGGTTATGGCCCGCGGGGCATTTTTTATTAAGATTTTTACTGAGTTTTTGAACTATGATTTACTTTGGTTTTCAAACTGGCTTTTACTGAGAATTATACTGAGACATACTGATATGACACTTGTTTCAATGGATTTCTGGAAACTGATTTTTGAACTCATGTATTTGATGAATACTATCTAGTGACTTGGTGTTTTACTGGCTTTTGTGAATTGGTGTATCTGCACTGTGTGTTTTATAATTCTCAGACTATGATTTATTTTCATTACTACTGAGTTGGCGCACTCATAAAGACTCCTTGTGCCTCTGTGCACAGATTCAGGTACCGATTTGGAGCAGTAGCTGCCTTGTTCGATAACAGCAGTTCACGGGATTTCGAGGTAGTTGTCCAGCGTCCACAGCTTCTCCACTTCCCTTCCTTATCTAGTTTTAGCATTTGATTCAGAGGCATATATTATAGTTTTAGTAGAGTTAGATTTATTTATTCTTAGATGCTCATGACTATTGACTCCAGTCTTGGGAGGATTGTTTAGGTTTTGTTTAGACTATTATTGGGTCGCTAAGACTAAATTACACTATTCTATGCTTGGTTGCATGCTTATTATTAAATTGTGAACTCTTATAATTTACCAAGTGTGTATTAAAGCGATGGTTGGCTAGCCTAGTTCCACGATAGGCGCCATCACGACCTGTTAGGATTTGGGGTCGTGACAATACCTACGCATGATATTATATTTATACGCATATGCATGACACTATAAATGTTTCATGATTTACAGAACAATACAGACTTACAGGTCGAGTTATTTTCTCCATGTTTCTTTCATGTCTTTTATACACTTCTTTCGTACCTTACATACTCAGTACTTTATTTGTAAAGACGTCCCATTTGTCTTGGGACGCTGCATTTCACTTCTGCAAGTCCCGATAGACAGGTTGAGAGTCCTTGTAACAACCCGGTCCATCGTTACGTAAAACCTTCATCATAATTGTTGTTATTAACTTGTTATAAATTGGTTATACTGTACTTGATGTGTTAGAGTTTATAGGCTTGAAATCGAATGGTTGTAGTGAGAGTTCAGTCAATTAGCCTTTAAAAATAGCCTTAAAATGGGAAAAGTCAACTGAGAGTTGACTTATTGGTAAACGACCTCAGAATGTGGATTTTGTGGCTCGGATAGCTTCGTTAGGTGATTTGGGACTTAGGAGTGTGTTCAGAATAATTTTGTGATGTCCGGTGTAGAATTAGGCTTGAATTGGCGGAAGTTGGTTTTTGGCAATTCCGGACGGCAGTGGAAAATAGGCTATCGGGGTCGGAATGGAATTTCCGACAGTTTAAACAAGTTTGTTATGTCATTTTGGACTTTTCTGCAAAATTTCAGGTCAACCGGAGTTGATTTGGATAGTTTCGGCATCATTGGTGAATTTTAGAAATATCAAAGTTCTTAGGCTTGAATCTGATGTAAATTTGGTGTTTTGATGTTAGTTTTGGTGTTTTGAGAGTGAAACTAAGTTTGAGTGATGTCATGGGATATGTTGGTAAGTTTGGTTGGGGTCCCGAGGGGCTCGGGATTGATTTTTGATGGTTAACGGGAATTTCGGAAGTTGGAAATTGCAGCAAAATGCTGCTCGTGTGAAATCATAGAGATTTCCGAACCTGCGGAAGTTCGACCGCAGGTGCGGGCACGCAGGTGCGGGCAGTGGGTCGGAGGTGCAGAGAGGTCGCAGGTGCGGATGAGAACCGCAGGCGCGGTCTCGCACGGGCGAGTAGGGAGCCGCAGGCGCGAGAGGATGGTCGCACCCATGAGGTCACTGGTACGGAGGTCGAGTCGCAGGTGCGGAAGTTGGGGGAGACCTGTAGAGATCGCAGGCGCGGAAGGAGCATCGCACCTGCGAAGCCGCATGTGCGAGTAAGTAGGTCGCAGGTGCGAAAATACCTGGGCAAAAATATATAATTAAACCCTTCACGACTTAAACCCTTATTTCACCATTTGTGTACGGACATGGAGCTTTTTGGACGAACTTTGAAGGAGAGAATCATTGGGTATCACATAGGTAAGTAATTTGATTATTAAAACTCATTTATGGGTGATTATAGACCATAATCCCAGCCTTTAATTCATGAAAAACAGTAGAAAAATAGGATTTTGGGGCATGAGATTATGAGACCTTCAAGGGTCGATTTGAAGGGTCAAACGGACTCCGATTTTTGTGTTCTTTATATGTACGGACTCGTGGGAAGATGAAGAAAACTTTTTTGTAAAAATTTCTGAGTTTCGGGACGCGGGCATAGGGGTCGGGTTTTGACCGATTTCAGATTTTTGTGTTAAACTCGATATTTTTCAATTGGAAATTATTCCTTAAACATATGTTGACGATAAAAATCTGAACTTGGTAGATTTGGAGCCTTCGGAGGTTGATTCGAGAGGCAAGCGNCGGGTTTTGAAAATGCAAAGGTGGAAACTTTGGAGACATACTCCCTACTTGGGCAACTATTGAGTTGCGAAACCGATTTCTAAGCTTATGCTTAATTATTATTTATATGTTATGATATGATTTGGGTTGTAAGCCGTGTTTGGGGCCTAGTGCAGATCTGTTTACCCCTTGGGGACTGTTTTTACTGTGTTTCCTCACTTGATATGTTGTGATTTACACTCAGTCTTTTCCTGATAAATTGTTTTGACACTCATAGTATTTTGATACTATTTATTGAAAAATGAAACACTGTTTTGGGGAACCCGGTCTGTTTATGGCCTAAGGGCTAACTGAGAGTGTCTGATTGAGTGATGTGAGGAGGCTTCCAGGACTTATGAGTGATGTGAGGAGGCTTCTAGGCCTTTTGAGTGATGGGAGGAGGCTTCCAGGCCTTATGAGTGATGTGAGGAGGCTTCCAGGCCTTATGAGTGATGTGAGGAAGCTTCCAGGCCTCATGAGAGAGATGAGAAGGCTTCCAGGCCTTATGTTATTATTGCGTTTGGGCTGTAGGAGCCCCTTCGGAGTCTATAACACACCCCTAGTGAGCGCCGGTACCGATTGAGTGATGATGATTGCCCGCGGGGCTGATACTGAGTGATGATTGATACTGAGTGATGATTGATATTAAGTGATTGAGGGAATGCCTGAGGGCAACTGTTATGAGAAATGATTTTGGCCCGTAGGGCAGATATATGATGATTTTACTATGTTTTCGAACTATGATTTACTTCGTTTTCAAATTGAGTTTTACTAAGGATTTCACTGAGATATATTGATATTATAGTTGTTTTAAAGGATTTTTAGAACTGGTTTTGAACTTATGAAATTGCTGAATACTACTTGGGGACTTGATGTTTTACTGGTTGTTGTGAAATGGTGTATCTGTTTGTGTGTTTTATATTTCTCAAACTGTGATTTCTTTTCTTTACTACTGAGTTGGCGTACTCATAAAGACTCCCTGTGCCTCTGTGCACAGATCCAGGTATGAGCTCGCAGCAGTAGCTGACGCAGGTTCGTTAGCAGCAGTCACGGGATTTCGAGGTAGCTGTCCAGCGTCCACAGCTTCTCCATTTCCCTTCATTATTATGTTTTTAGCTCTTGATTCAGAGACTTATAATATAGTTTAGCAGAGTTAGATTTAATTATTATTAGATGCTCATGACTATTGACTCCAGTTCTGGGAGGATGTTTAGAGTTGTTAGGTTATTATTGGGGGCGTTAGACCTATATAAATTATTTTTTATTGAATTGTTGTTTATTTTGCATTATGAACTGTTAAATGAGATAAAGTGCGTAGTAATGTGATGGTTGGCTAGCCTAGTTCCACGATAGGCACCATCACGGCCTGTTAGGATTTGGGGTCGTGACAGTCCTCCATGTAGGCTATCAGCTCAGCAGAAGGTGTTGGTGCGCTCCATTTGCTTCAGAGTTGCTTATTTGGTCAGTGTGATTTGGACATGTATTAATTGGTATAGTGGGACCCTGTCCCGACCTATATGGCATCTTTGTACTCTTAGAGACTTGTTGACAAATGTCATGTATATGGATACTTGTGTAGCTTTGTCGGCCTATGTTTTGAGTATACGAATGATCATGTCTACCTTATAGGCCCATATGTCATATGTGTAAGTCGTTACATCATATTGGGTCGTCCTATGTAGAGTATTTCCTCATGTTTTATTATAGTTATCTCATGACAGCCTTACCGGCTCATTTACCTATGATAGTATGATACGAAAGATACATTACGTTGGTACTCGGTTGAGTAAGGTACCTGGTTCCCGTCGTTTCCCATTGGTTTGAGTCGTGACAAAAGCAGTATCAGAGAAGTTCTGTCCTAGGGAGTCTACAACCAATGTCTAGTAGAGTCTTGTTTATGGGTGTGTTGTGCACCACACTTATAAGCAGGAGGCTACATGGCATTTACGACTGCCACTCTTTCTTCTTACTCTAGATCGTGTGGCATAGCTCAGTTGTAGAAATTCAAATTCATAAATTCAATTCTATTTGTAATACAATGATACCTACATACAGAAAGACAATTGGTATGAGATTGAATGTGTTTGAGGAAGAGTTGAGTCAGAGGTACTCAATTTTGCATCATACTTATGATGAGTAAATGTGAGGTCTTCAGCAGATCATGTGTGTACTAAGATGTGAAAGCTTCTTGATAATGAGCCTTAAGGCAAAAATATCTATCCACCCATATGGTGAAAAGAAATAAGAGACTCAGAAGGTAGATATAAGTTTCAACAACTAAAATAAGCTAGGGGAAGAAGGGTACGAGGCACCTAGTAATGAATATTATCAGTATTTACAATTCAGGCAGAGAAATATAAGCATTGTATGAAAGTGTTTAGTAGGGTTCACTCTTACTCAAATGTATCCTACTCATCCCTTAGCCTACATTACAGCCCATAAAGTCCTAATTGATTAAATTTAAGTAAAGGATGGAAGGTGTTGAAACTGGGTGGAAAGATTCCAAGTTGCATGAGGCGGCAGACTCACTGGTTCTAGCGCTAGGCTAGCACCTCGCGTTGTCCTGGACCCTGTGTTGCAAATGTTTTCTTAATTTGTCTGAGACAATATTATTTCGGCCCTACACGGTACTAACTCATGTAAAAAGGATTCTAAGCCTAATTTAGAGGATATCTAACATATTTTTGGGAGGAAAATACGTCACTTTGGAGGCAGAGAACGCAGACCCCACTTTGAGGAAGCTTCTAACTAATTTTCTTCTATTCTTTTCTTTTAATCTAATATTATTTATTCTAGAGTATTGGGGTGCTACAGGAACGTTGTAGTTTAAAGTTTGAATTGTTATTATTATTTTATAATATTGGTTTATTTATTCAATCTTGTTCTTAATTATTTGATTGTCTGATCACCAACTAAATACTATTTACGAATCTAGAATATCACTCGGGAGAGAGAATTTTAGATTTTATATAGGATTGAGTAGAGCAAGATTATGAACCTGAATAACGGGGAACTGAGCTGCAATTAGGATAAGGATATACCTAATCGAGTTGCTTGATTACTTTAAGGAAATTATTATTTCATTCTTGTTAATCCTAATTCCATAAGAATATAGGGGTTAGGTTAGCTTGAATAGGCGAGTAGTACTTCGGGAGAATGATACGAGTAATAATAACCAAATCAATCAATAAATCATATAAATTAATTCGACAATTTAAGTAGAAAACTCAGCAGAACTGTTAGCTAACCCATAACTCTAGAATATTTTCTCCCATTGAATTTGTCTCTAAGCTTGTTGACTTATTTTCTATAATAGCTTTGTTTGCTACTCTAGATTAATTTTAGTTAAATATTCATACTTTAGAAATTCACTTGAATAGATTAATTATTTTAGTTTAATTTAGTTGATAGTTAATGACAAGTTCTCGTGGGAACGATACTCAAATCATCTTAAATTACTTATCGACCACGTATACTTGCGTGTGCATTTTGAAGCAATAATAGTGATGCATTTGTTATGCGATTTTCTTCTTTATTCATAAGAAACATTTACCATGAGAGGACATATTCTAGATCATTTTTCATTTGATATTTCACAACAAAAATGATCTCAGCCGTTATTGGCATCCGACATGCCAAGTGTTGAGTGTACATAACAAGCAAATCCTTAATTCTCAACTCAAATAGATAACAAGCCGAAATAAAAGACATGGATATAATGAATAAACACTGAACATATGACGACAACGTGGAGGAAACTATACAAAATAGGATCGGGCCGCGTATTACAAGTCATGAGCTTCAAGGATAAACTTATAAAAAGAAAATAACGGTGCAACTGAATTTGTAACATGGTTTATAGACAAGCGAATCAATTTGAACCTAAATGATGAATAAATAAAACCAAAATTAAGATTTAGCGAATAAAATTTAAGAAAATAACAAGCCTAGTTTTGAACTCAGCATTTCTGACGAGCGCAAAACATACACTTAAATATGCTCGCTAGTCGAATATAGTAAATTATAATATCGTATCAACAGGGAGTAGAGTTAAACAATATTATTGTAATCTGTAGCTAGATTTCTATCCAAGATGATCAACAATTTAGAGTTTTGTGTTTAATACCAAAGATAACTAGGAATCAAAACTATTGGCTAAAGACAAGCGACATAAGTAATGAGTAAGGAAAGATATCTATAGGAGAAACTATGGTTGATAGTATAGGTGCAAGACAAATGTTTGGGACCTAACTCTAGATAATTCACTTCTAATGTTGTGTGAGTCTCTCGAATTCACTCAATTATTCGTTCACACATTCAGTAGAAACTCTTCTCTCGATTAAGTTTCAACCTCAAAATATGAAAAAAATTAAGCTCAGTGAAGATATGAAATATTCCGTAATGTATTGGTCTTTAGGAAAACCTCTTTAGATTATTCTCCTAACTAAGTTAATCAACAATTCACTAGTCTCTTTCGATTACTAAGAAGAATTAATGAATTTACCCAACAAAATATAACATATAAATATTACAAGTTATGCCTCTCTCGATCATGAACTAGTGCATATAGATGCATAATTTAAACATGAAAAACAATTCAATACATAAACTAGAGTTATAATACACAAAAATATTCCAATATACCAAATCCATCAAACTCTAAAGAGAACTACTTCATAAATTTTGAGTAATCCATCAAAAATAAGTTTAAAGTAAAGAAAAATATAAAACAATCCAAACCCTTGTCTTGAGTTGATATTGAATGATTGATTCTTTGTGATCTTGATTATACAACTTCTCCATAGCCTCCTTAGGTCTTAGATATGACAAAAGTATCAAAAAATATCGTTTTTCATGTATATATACCAAGTAGGGTCAGGCCCAAACGAAAACACTTTTTCCAAATCCTGTTGCACTAATATCAAGTCCAATAACCTCGTCATACCTAGTATAAGCTACTTGACTAACATGCCACGTCAAACGCCAATCAAAACCTCATACGACTCATTTCGTGCATCACACAAGGGACAACTCAAATATGACCAATAATGGAAGTACACCTAAATAAGAGATTTTTCATAAAGTAGAACATATACAACAAAAAAAGCATAATTGTAATAACCTATCCCACAAAGGGAAAACAAAACATAGAAAATAAGCATAAGAACTCTATCCAAACATAACACTATTACATCATGCAACCCGATCTAACATCACATCATTGCGGCGTGCAACCCGATCCAACATAACATCCTCATGGGAATACCCATAGAGCCATAATCCTTATACTCACCAATCACATATGTGTCAACAACAATCATGTAAAGTGCACCGGCATAGCCATAAGTATATGGATAACATAATACACTATGAAAACCGTATGTACGACTAAGGTACAACAAGGAAATCAATATCTCAAGAGACATCTCGCTCACATATCGCTAAAAGTCCTAAATTGAACCACGCTATGCAAGTGAATAATCAAGTCGTTCCACAACCCATCGTAGCATTAATACACGAGATAGATCAAGGAATGAATAAGATCAATCCTACCTGAAGAATCATCCATAGTAATTGTTGCAATGAGTAGGCAAATCCAATCCAATGAATAATACGTATTCTAATTAGGTCCACAAATAGGTCCCACATCATATTCAAACTATTCTGAAATAGGTAAAAAACCTTCCAAAGATCCATAATAACCCTATCCATGACACATACAGTTAGATATCTAATTGTTAACACACTTTCACAGCCATAACCAAAGGAATAGTCTGTCTATAAGAACATCCAGTCTCTAAACTACAAGAATATAAGAATTATCATACCTAATATCTAACTCTCCCACTTAAATGAAGGACATGTAACACATACACAATAACTTCATTGGAAATACCCCCATAAATCTTCTGGCTCAAGTGGCAAAACCTAGACATAACTTGTTGCCAAGATTTTTGTAGTACTAGTCAAGCATCCGCAAAACAATACGCAATGCATCTTATCAACACACACCCTTCTCAAGTGATACAAGATAGTGTTAACATTCCCTTAAACATATGGAATCTCTCATACTGGCTAGAACACATGACCATCCTTTTGAAACTGAACCGCAACCATGTCCATTCAATATCAATCTACATGGCTCACCGCATCTATTATGCTATTATATGAAAATACGAGAACACCACTTTCAACTGTGAATCACAAGTCATATGGCCCTCCTCGTATATAGTCCATCAACCAGAAACCTTATACAAAACTTAATTCAGGATAAAATATCAACACAAAATGAACTTTCCATGCCCGTAGAAGACATCAACCTCAAGTAATGATTTAAACCATCATAAACTCTTCAAAACCCTTTTACACGTAACCAAGCCATAAGAACTGAATCCCTTTAAATCAACCAAGCATCGCAAGAAAATAACCCCAAAAGTTCAACTGAAGAAGTACTTGTAATTCCCTATCATACCAAGGGAATCGATCATTTTGTTACCATGCAGATCATACTTATTATTGTACTGTAATGACCATGCTATTCATTTTGTATATTTATGACTTGTCTCTTATTTGATGCTTCCTGTATGTTTATTTGATGTTTAGTGACTTGCGGGGTTGGTTTGTTTTGGTTTCGAGAAGGGTTGAGAGTTTTAGGAAGATTTAGCCACATTTTAGAAGCTTAATGTTACACCCCACAATATTACGTCAGTGTTACACTCCTCAGTATTAAGTCAATGTTACACTCCACTGTATTACGTCAATGTTACACTCACCAGTATTACGACGATGTTACACCCCATAGTATTATACGATGTATTTGTCGTAAGATAATTTACATCATTTCCAGGACAAGATTATTTTGATGTTATAAGTATTAATCTATTTCAGACAAGTGATGAGTAAATTCGTGAAGGCGAGAGGGTAAGCGAATCAAAGAAAATGAGTTTCATCGAAGTTTAAAATTTTGAGTTAAAATACAGTCAAAGCTATAATACTCCGTATTTATGGACTAGTACTATACTAGATGACCATGATAGTAAGGTGTATAAAGTAGGTCGAAAATAATTAATATTTTAATGAAATTAGGATATTACATAATTATGTTAGTTATGGGTTAATTATTTATTTAAGTGGGAAGTGAATAAATCAATTCGAAACGGGTGGATAATTATTTTGTGGAAACATCACCCCCAACGTGGCAGCAAGGAGTAATATTTGCAAAGACCAAACAATGACTCTTTGGTTTATGTACTAGGTGGCATATTTAGGGGATTTTGGGCAAATTAATCCACACAAGTGGGGCCCATAACCCACAATGATAAGAATTCTTCCTACATCTTTAAGTATGATATTTTATGTTTGCTAAGTAGCGGATGGAGCCAGAAAAGTATTCCGATGAAACTACACTATGTACTAGCAACGTGATTTGCAATTCTAAGGGAGCCTATATTACATTTATCAATAATACCATACATATTTGTCCCTAATTTGATCTTGTTGTTACATGATTTGTCGTGTTTGGCACGTGTTGGAAGGATTGTCAAGAGAATCGGCTCAAGTATGTTAAGAATATTCCTACTTTCCTTTTGGCGTGATCCATACGATATAAACGAAACGAGAAAATACAAAACATTCATAAATGACTCTAGTCATAGAAGTACTAGAGGTGCCTATGTTCTTCATTCCCCATGTGTCTTAATATTATATCTTCTGTTCATGGGTCTCAGAAAATACATAAGTTGATGAAGTTTATTTTACGATATTAATCGAAGGCATATTGATCTTATGACATAGCGAAAGATCTTACTGACTTAATTCATTATGCATTGCATTCATTTATACATGCACATTGACCCATGACCAGATGACGTTATATACGCATATATATTATATATATAGGATATGGTAAAAGGTTATGGCGTTATATACGTACCACAACCTGATCAGCTGTTATACGTTAATGTTTGCCCACAGTGGCCGAGATGATATGATGGGATTCCCTCAAAGGCTTGATGCTATTATGTAAGCATATACCTATGCATGATATTACATTTATACGCATATGCATGACACTATAAATGTTTCATGATTTATACAGCTATTCAGACTTACATGTTGAGTTTTTTCTTCCATGTTTCTTTCATATCTATTATATACTGCTTTCATACCTTACATACTAAGTACTTTATTTGTAATGATGTCCCTTTTTCCCGGGGACGTTGTGTTTCATGCACGCAAGTTGCCTATTCGGTCAGTATAATTTGGACATGTATTGATTGGTATGGTGGAGCCCTTTCCCATCCGTTATGACATTTATGAACTCTTAGAGACTTGTAGACAAATTTCATATATATGGATACTTGTATGGGCTTGTCATCCTATGTTTTGAGTATACAAATGATCATGTCGGACTTATAGGCCCGTATGTCATATATATAAGTCGGTACATCATGTAGGGTAATCTTATGTCGAGTATTTCCTCATGTTTTATTCTACTTATCTCATGACAGCCTTCCGACTCATTTACCTATGATAGTATGAAATGAAAGATACGTTACGTTGGTACTCGGTTGAGTAACGTACCGGGTGCCCGTTGCGGACCATCGGATTGAGTCGTGACAAAAGTGGTATCAGAGTAGTTTTATCCAAGTGAGTCTTCAAGCCGTGTCTTGTAGAGTCTTGTTTATGGGTGTTTTATGCACTACACTTATAAGCAGGAGGCTAAATGGCATTTAGGACTGTCACTCTTTTGTTTTACTCTAGATCGTATGGTAGAGCTCAATTGTAGAAATTCAAATTCCTAAATTCTATTCTAGTTGTAATAAAACGATACCTACATACAAAAAGACAATTGGTAAGAGATTGGATGTGGTTGTGGAAGAGTTGAGTCAGAGGAACTCGATTTTGCGTCATGCTTATGATGAGTAAATGTGAGGTCTTCAGGAGATCATGTGTGTACTAAGACGTATAAGCTTCTTGATAAGGAGCCTTAAGGAAAGAATATTTATCCACCCACACAGTGAAATGAAATGAGAGACTCGGAAGGTAGATACAAGTTTCAACAACTAAAAGAAGCAAGGCGAAGAAGGGCATGATGCACCCAGTAATGAAGATTATCAATATTTACAATTTAGGCAGAGAAATACAAGCATTTTGAGTTACCTTCAACAGTAACAGATGTATGTACAATCGGCCACACCTATCTCAGTTTTGCCCTGTGGGAGCTAACATATGTAGTTTAAGAGAAGGACGGGATATCAGGATCCGGCTGGAGTTAGAGTAACCCAAAATGGTGAATGGATTGTTTGCGCTAGTTGACATTTTTGAAGGATATTACAAATATGCTAATAGATATCCTTGGGAGACACCCAGATGGTGCGCTCTAGAATAGTACAACTATATATAAATACTAGGATGTTAAAATAAATTACAAAGATAGGCACTGGAATCCTGAAAGGGATAAATATTAACTTAGTATGGCTCCCTTCCCTAGTAGAGAGAGAATGTTAGGCAAACCGAAGAGCCAGTGGATGGAGCAAGGGGAGCTAAAATCAAAAGAATGTCTTGCTGAAGTTTTCAGAATAAAGTGATAGACAAAAATATTAGCAAAAAATAAGAAGAGAGTTAATGATGTATTATGAGTAAGATGTGATACATGGATGACAACGGTAGATAAAAAATAAATGACAGTATTATAGAGCCTATAATTAAGTGAAGAAAAGGACGATAGGTGAGAGTCCTTGAAACAATAAAAGAGTATAGACCATAAAGTCATATCCTCATATCGATAAATAAGTTCATAACTCCAACGTGATTACCAGAAGGAAAAGTTAGGCCCCAGCATAATAGAAATCAGTATTGGCCGGTGAACAAGATAAATTACACATGAATTATGGATTAATTGATTTGATAATAGTTGGCATCCTGAGAATTTCAGAGATCGCGTTCCGGAAATAATAGAATGGACAATGAAAGAATAACCTTTAAAGGTCATTCGGAAGACGCTTCCCTAAAGAAAACAATGTGAGCAAATTTAAGCTTAAGGGACTATGTGTGCCAGTTACACTAGGTGTCACCCTCGTGAGTAAGGAATTTTTCCATCCTTGGTACAACAGGATTACCGTAAGACGAGTAAGGGTCATCGATGATGTGAAAAGATTACATAGATGAAGAGGTAAAACGCCTATAGGTAGATAGTCGTAGCACTAGATCGTAGTACTCCCCTAAAGGGAGAATATGGTGTGATGCGTCATTAAGTCAGAGTTAGATGGTTCTAGTAACTATGGAATGGTAAAGGAAGTTTGCGATAAAAATGATAAAGGGATGAGATTGCACCTATACAAATCCTACAGATATGTTACGACTCAAGAACATTATGTAAGCACAACACCGGGGAGAGGCAGTAAGGGTTTTCCCTAGAATGTTATTAATAAATAAGTATGAATGAACACTTAATACATGCGGAGTTAGTGCGAGAGGTAAGTAAAGACAAAGGAAATAACCCTAGAGATATTACGCGAAATATAGATATGAGAATGGGCCAACGAGCAGTTAGTAGTTGATTCAGGAAGAGTCTTGTTATGGCTAGACAAGAGGTTACAAACAAATAAACAGATAATATAAGATAAACATAGTGAACTGCAACATAGGGAATTCAGTCTTGTAGATATGACATCGTGACCCTTGAGAAATATTCAGATATGAGTTGGGATAGTTAAATGTACCGTATAAGTGTTACGAAAATAAAACAGAGTGCCACTAGGAAGACAGAAAAAATTTCAGTTTAGAAGAAATCCTACGAGCACATGAGCGTAGAGGTAAGTAGCTAAGAATAATTATATGTCAGGAAGGACATTAAAAAACTTTTACGTGTGGTAAACAATTTAATAAGATCGAAACTTTACAAGATTCAGAGGGTGTCCCCCAAGTACTAAAACAAAAGATTAGATAAGGAAATAAGAAATAAGGCTTCAACCTAAGCATAGTAGCTTGAAGAAGAAATGGTCTTGTAACAGCAGTCTCACTATAACATTGTATGCACTCCATAAGAAAGTGGCACCTAACGTGGCTAATGAGCGGGAAATGAAACCAAAAGTAATATTTGAGATCATATGAGTAGCACAAAAATTTTGGCATGCGTGGAAATCAAGATAAAGCTAGTTAAACAGCACCAGCCTCATCAAAAGGCAGTACGAAGCTCTCACCGGATTGTGTATGCACCAGAGGTGCAAGTATTATAGTAGAGCTTCAAGTTGTGGATGTTAATTATACATATGTGGAAGGGGTGGGGGGTTATGATATAGATAGAAGATACGATGAAATATTTTAAGGTAAGTAAGGTAAATGTGAACTATATACGAGATACTCAGGTGTAGAAGGTTGTGAATAATCCATACTTCAGATTGAGTGCTAGAAGAGATGGGATTCAACATCTATGATTGATAGCAGTGTCATTAGTGGCATATCTTCCAGCCTATGGTTTCTAGGTTTCGAGAGGTCTAGTTAATAGAGTAAAGAAGAGTTAGAGACGATGTGATGTCTCACTTGATGTTCCAGAATAACATAAGGAAATCTATGGTGCAATCAAGTTGAAAGAAGGTTGCGAGTAGTATAAATAGATATGTGTAGGTCACAAGCTAAAGTATGGTAGAGCGACAAGGTTTTTGGAAGACATGAGTAAGGATAAGAAAAGACTAGTGAGAAGGTGACGAGAATGGATAAGTCTTCGGGATTAAGCCTATGAAAACAAGAGAGCTGATGGTTTCTCTAAGTTATAGAAAGCTCAATATAGCCTGAATGAACTCAAAAGTCTAAGACTACTAGTATTTAGAAGAGATGGAATGTTTCCCTGGTAGTAGAATAAGGGTGTAATTATGATAGATAAGAGGATTTGTTTAGGCATTCGATTGAGTAATGATCTAAAGAAAAATAATTTCATGAATTGCACGGGATTAGAATACCCCCATAAGATGAATCACAAAGAGGTTTCAAGTTACCGGTGGAAGATTATAAGATAAATGTTGAGGTGAATCAAAAATGGATGGATAAACGTTACAACGTTGAGATGAGATTACACTGGAATTCTTAGGATGAATAGTAATGAGGAATCATTAAAGGACTTAGATTTATACATGTAGGATAAGAAGAGAGAGAGTAACCTGGAGTTGGGTAGCAGACCTCGATAATAATAAAAGCGAAGTAAGAGTTATGGTATAATATGACCTACCTAGGTGCAGTAAAGTCATACAGATAGATAACCGGGTCTATGAAATAAGATATAGCAATATTCGTAAGTTCAACAATGTACCGAGCGAAGAACTTCAGTGCACCTAAAGGTTCCCAGAGGGACAACTTGTCATAGTTATGCATATGTTTACAAAATGAGGCCTAGAGATTGGCTAAAAGCTGGAGCGAAGAGTTATATAGGCGCACATACAAGGAAAAAGTTGTACATGCCGCAGGACAGGAGGTAGCAACAGTTACGAGATTGGAAGAATTTCAACCATAGACCATGGTGTGAGAAAGAGGCCTAAAGGTGGGAATGCCCCGGACTTTGGATTTATTCACAGAACGGGTTCCTATATGGCAAGGACAATATTAAACCCATTCGCACATGCTATCCAGTTATGAGACCGATAAGTGCATGAATGATGTGTGATGACCCAAAAGGTCATCCTATGTAAATTTGATTATGACTGTGTTTTGAGGCCCCTAAAGCCTCCATTAATCTCACGTCGATATGCATGCGCAGCCCGGGCGCGTAGCCGGGAAGCCTTTATGTGGAAACATGATAAAGAGTCGAATTTATGATAAATAACAGAATAAAGTTGACTTTGGTCAACATTTTTGGTAAACGGATCCCGACCCGTGATTTGATAGTCTCGGAGGGTCCGTCGGAAAATATGGGACTTGGGCGTATGCCCGGAATCAAATTCCGAGGACCCAAGTCTGAGAAATGAATTTTTAAAGAAACTTGTTTTCTGAAAACAATAAAGGCTTATGAAAATGAACCTCGATGTGAAACCTGTGTTGTCGGGCTAGTATTATGGTTCCGGAGCCCGAAACAGGTTTAATATATGTTATGTGAGCTATCTGTGAAATTTGGTGTAAAACGGACTTGAAATGACGTGTTTCGGATAAAAATCGGATTAATTGAACCTTATGAAGTTTTAAGAAAATTCTATGAATTTTGAGGTTTAATTCATTGATTTTGATGATATTTTGGTGATTTAAATGCTTGAATAAGTCCGTAGGATGATTGGGGAGTCATGTGTATTTTTGGTTTTGAGAGCCGAGGGCTCGGGTGAGTTTTGGGTAGTTAACGGAGTGTGCAAAGTTGAAACATCCGGTGTTTTTAATGATTTGCTGGAGTCTGGTGTAATACCCTTCGCAAACGCAGCCAAGGGCTCGCGAACGCGAAGGGTAAATAATGGTGGCCTGGGTTTTACTCTACGCGAACGCGTACAGGGAAACGCGAACGCGGAGCACTGGACAGTGCTTCTACGCGAACGCGTCCCCAGGGGTGCGAACGCGTAGGCTTAGGGTGAGGTCGGGGGGCATGGGAGTTTTGTTCTTCACGAATGCGGGCGTAGGCTCGCGAACACGGAGGCCTAGGAAGTCAAACCTTCACGAACGCGGCCCTGAATCCGCGAACGCGTAGGTCCCAGCAGCTAACCCTTCGCAAACGCGGCCAGGGGTCCGCGAATGCGAAGGGTATTTTTGCCCAGTTATTAAAATACCCCAAAAACAGAATACCATACAGGATTTTCATAATTTTCACTTCCTTCTTCTTCTCTAAGCCCCATTGAAGACCTCCAAGCCATTTTCTCCTCCATAACCATTTGGGTAAGTGTTCCTAACACAAATTTTCTTCCATTTTCCTTCCCTAATCACTAGAATCTAGGCCTAAAATCTTAAAATCAAAGTAGAAATTAGGGGTTTGGAGTAGAGTTAGGGTTTATGGGATTTTGGGAAATTCAACCTCAATTTGGGGTTGGATTTCAAAATAAATTATATATTTGGACTCGTGGGGGTATGGGTAATCGGGTTTTGGTCCGAGCCTTGTGTTTGGAACAAGCGGGCCCGGGGTCGAATTGTGGTATTTTTGGAAGAGTGATAGAGAATGTATAATTAGGCTTTGGAATTAGGTTTTTGAGTAATTATTGATGTTAATAAATCAATTATGTCTAGATATTATCGACTCGGAGTTGGATTTGAGAGGAAAGGCTGTGATTGAGGCTTGACTTGCACTTTGGAGCCAAGGTAAGTGTTTGGCCTAACCTTCGCTTGAGGGAATAGGTATAGAGTCTTGTTTGCTATGTGTAATTCATGTCCAACGTATATGTGAGGTGTTGAGTGCCTATATGCTGCGGTCAAGCATGCCAGTGAGTCAATTGTGATGAATTGTACCGTGTTCTTGATATTCTCTATACTATGAATAATTGGTG